>JANTPZ010091443.1:0-21869 GCA_025593235.1 Vachellia pachyceras
ACATATCTCCAAAAGTGAACAGATTGAGAGCGAAAAGCACGTATGCCCAGAAAGGAGATGGTGGAAGTGAGGGACAAGGAAAGGGCCACAAGTGATGACCAGTTGTTTTCATCGAAATTTCCTGCCACATTGGAAAAGGCTATGGACGCAACTAGGGTTGACACCACGGGACCTGCTTGTGAGGTCTGATTCAACCACTCTCTGTCACTTTTCATTTGTTCCTCATAACTATCTCTAAAGATTTCTTCTGCTGTTTTCTGCTCATTGTTGTATTTCTCCCACAATTCAGAAGGCACTAATCTTTTCACGAATTGCATCACCAATCAATTGATATTATATATATATGTATGTATGTGTGCGTATATATATTCGCACAACGTTTTGAAAAAATCTGTCAGATTGGGAGCGGTTAAAGCCCTTACAACAAATGTGTTTCTCAGGATTCAAACTTATGTTCTCCTCCATTTGGGGTTGAAACCGCCTACCATCTAAACCAACAACTTGTTGGCAAGCTATGGAGATTTTATTTGCAAAAAAGATACTTACCTCCAATCACTTCCATTCCAATATCATGGTAGTTGTCTGCAATTTTAGGTTGATCCCCAGCTTGGTTGCCAAGTGCATTGCAGTGTTTCCATTTTTATCCACTTGCCCAAATAAACTTTGGTTAAACTTTACATTTTCACATAAAAACTTATATAACCTGGTCTGCCTCTTCTATGCAGTTAATAGAAAATCACGTTCTTTCCCTCTTCATTCACATCTTTCTTCGTAGATGGAAATGATTTAAAGATATTATCCACCATTTCCATTACACCATTCTTAGCAGCAATCATTAGGCGTGCGTCAACTATTTTAGATCCCTTCTCTATCCAATAATTCAAAATACAAATCACAAAATTAGGTTGTTTTGGTTGCAGAGAAAAAGCAAGCTAACTTAAAAACTTACTCTTACGGAAAATCTACAATTCATTGAATTGATATGTCTAATTATTTAATGAAACTTGACCCACCATTATTCTTTGATGATCTATAGGTAATTCTGTTGTCAATCATAATGTAGATAGGATGTGATATTTTAGTGAAAAAGTAGATAAAAAAGGACCATGTAATTTCAGATGGCACTTGACAAATATTTGCAATTGATTTATATTATAAAACTTGCATGCATTTTGAAAATATAAAAAGAGTTTGTTAATAAAACTATCCAAGAATGATATGTATAATTTGAAGTTTCGTTTTTAACGATTTTTTTAATTTTTCTTAAGAAATTTTATACAATTGGAACAAAACTCAGAACATATGGATGTAATTTACTCAATATTTTATCATCACCTGATCCAACGGTAGATGTCAAGAATGACTATCCACTCTTCGTAAAATGTCAGGTTCTCTATATTTATAATAAACTAATAATGCTTATATGAACTAACGCTTTGGGTTTAAATAAATATTTTTACCGCTGTCCTCTTCATATGGTTTTGCTGAGATATCTTCACGGGAAGCATGTCCAAGAAGTTCTTTCAATATTTGAAGAGACCATGTGTGCTTCTCCTAATTCATTTTCCGTATTCCATGGAGCCGATTTTCTATGTACAAGTTCCTCATCAAGTGAGTTACAGAAAAATATTTTTTAGAAAATAATATTAAAAAAATTATAATTATGTATAATTAAAGTAAAATATGGTCATTTAAACTTTTGTATCTAGGAATTGAGTTTAACCCAAATCAATATTATTAGGATTTTTCTTAAATTTAAACTTCAATAGAGCAGCATATTATGACGGAGGGTATGTTTGGATTAGTGGTGGAATTATTTTTTTAACGTGATTTACAATATATGAAGTAAGTATATGAAACAAATTTTATCTTGATTTATGTGAATACTATAATGTAATTACTTTTTTTTTTTGGTGAAAATAATGTAATTACTTTTATTCAATAGTTATCTACATAAATACTGAAAGCATACCACACCACAAAATGAAAATATTTTCATTGGTAGGGACCTTAATTGATTAATGGCTCATAGTGGTTTTGGTTTCTGGGAGTTTAATGATGGTTGAGATATATATATATATATATATAGATAAATCATATCCGTATGCTTACACACACACACACACGATTTTCGCTTAATAAGGTAGACATATTGACATGGTGTTCCTGCTTTTGCTAGGGGGTATAGCGGGAGAAAGGCCAAAAGACATAGTGGAATCACAGTTATTGACAAAAATGAGGCTCCATCATCTGCAAAAAGGAGTCCAGATTTATTAGTTTATAAATATGTATGAGTAAACCAGATCACCATATTTGTCAAGTAAGATTCTTATACAAGAAAATAGTAGTCCAATCTTCAAAGACGATGATCTTGCAAACTGCATATGGATTTTCTTGTCAAAAAGCCTGAATCATATACTCTTCAATTCACTCAGTGGGGTGTTTTATGTGGCGTTTCAAATAAATATAAAAATAAATTGGGGTGTTGAATACACCAAAAAAAAAAACATACTTACTTTTAGCATAATTTAACAATGAATACGTGGGGGCTCAGACGCGTGATTTGCATTTAAGTTGTTCGATTTCTTCCTACTTTGTGGCCTGCTCCATCTCCTTAACACTAAAAACCCCTTCCAAGTTCCAAACGAACAAGTCACACTCATTAATTCTAACATACAACACAATTATATCATGTTTTTTTTGTTATTGAAATGGAGCACATTAGAGAAATCTCAACCAAGAGTACTACTTGGTTTATCAATGCACCAACGTACAAGATCGCAAAATGGGTGAACTATGTTCTTGTCTCACCTTGTTGAAAAACATCTGTAAGGAAAGGCCTACATATATATCGAAAGATGTATTGTGAAAAAGGTTACGGGAAGCTTAAAATTTAAAAACAGAAATGTGCCATCATTCCAAGCATGAAATCACAGAAACACATAGTACTTACAGTGATAAAGAAGTTGAACAACAAAAGATTGACGAGGGAGATCAGTACTTTTGAAAGCTGAGGGGGTCACAGCTAAGATATGGAGTGGAGTTAATCCATTCTTATTTCGCGTGAGAGCCATCTCTTTCATATAGTCTTTGTAAAGGTAAAATATTTCCGTGGCTAAATCTGCGAAATCAAAGCAACCCATATATATGCACCTGAATAAATAAATAATACTACATCCTTCCCTCCCATCTTGTAAATACAAAATCTAGTTAATTAATTTAAGGATATTGAGGAAGTTAAATAAATTACTTTTAAAAAATTTACATTTATTGTTTTGCTCCAAACTAATTTTCCTAACTTATAAACTGGTATATAATATAATATTATGCACATTAGTATTTCAAATAGATCACATAAAATATGTAATAATTAAGTAATTTATTTAGCTTCCTTAATCTTCATAATATAGTTAGTTGGATCTTATATATACACACACATAAAGGAGCAATGAGGGTTATGATGCAATTTAAGTAACAAAGTTTTCTATCAGAAGAAGGTAGGTTCTCGTATAATTAAGTTTTGAAGGGTACGAAACTAAACATACACAATCTTTTAAAAAATGGTGCAATTTGAGCACTCTGTTAAATTGGTTCAAACGTCCGTTATAAAGTTAGATAGAGACAACAAGTAAATCTCACATCAAAAGAAAAGGATGAGCATTTGGGGCAATTTAACAAGATATTAAAATTGCATCATTTTTTTTTTTGTGAAAAATTGTGTTTACTTTTGCACCTTCAAAACTCAATTGCACCCGACACTACGAAATAATGAGCAATCGTTTCCATTTACCACTATGTCCTCCTGCAATTGCACAAAGAAGAATGGTATCATTGTCATCCCTTTTATACTGAGCATCACGGGTTGGACTTGAAGAACCTTGAGAACCATCCCTGTGACGATAATGAAGCCAAAGAAAAGCTGTTCTATGGCCATTGAGAGCCGCCATGAAGAAAGGTGTGTCGCCGACTTTGTTAGGTCTTCCAATCAAGGAGGGCTCTGCCTCATCGATCTTCTTACAGATTCTAAAATTCCCATTTGAAGCTGCTAAATGCAAAAGAGTATTACTTGCCTTGTCCTCAGCCCTAAGGACAAGCTTTTTCTCATCTCCATTTTCATCCACGGATGACAACAACGACGTCGTCGCGTCCTCCTCGTTACTCCTTTTTTTTTTGCAAACAAAGTCCACCATGGATTCTACCACCTTCTATTTCCCACAATACACCGCCATGTGTAACGCTGTGTAACCTGTCGCCATTATTTCGACGGTGCGAAGCTCCCTTTTATCCTTATATTTTTGAAGAACTTCTTCCCACTTGCCATTATTGGATGTGTTATACAAGTTCTCTACGTCTTTAGCGATGTCGTCCGAAGTCATTGTCTCCTACACAATTGACTTCAATATATATTAATTAATACAATCTCATGACCTAAGCATATATTTATCTTGTCTTTACGTAGAATTTAATGATCAACTTCACTTACAAGCATGCTTCTCACTTGAATTACCGCACTAGGCATCTTCATATGTACCTCCCTCTAATGCTCTCTAGTGTCACAAAATTTTCTAACATCCCAAAAGGTTTTTTTTATTTCTTTTTATCATTGTATTCTACCTAAAATTCGTATCATTTTGAAATCTTATCAACATAGAATGGTGCAGTTTGGAATCATTTCTAAAAAATAAATCAATAATGCATAACTTTGAGTTTTTTTAAAACTTTTAAAAAGTATTCAAAACTGCACTATTTTATGCATATAAAATATCATAATATCACTCATTTTATATAAACTTAACGATCACAAGAAAAGAAAAAAGAAAAAACATTAAAGGGGTCAGAGCATTATAAAGGGCATATTAGAGAGAGAGAGAGAGAGAGAGAGAGGCATTTAGGGGCTCCAAACCTGAATTGGGCTATTGAAGGGCTATTCAAATAAACTCAATTCTGTTAATGTCTCAGTACAAGTCGAATTTATTGATGTATTTTCAAAATAACATAACTCTTCAAACATTGAAATGGTGTAAATGAAAATATGAGTGATAGTTATATGGAATTTGGACAAGAGCAAACAAGAATCCTAAATAGAGGATATAACCATGGCACCCAATTAAGCGTAAAGAAGAAAATGAAGAATAAGAAAGATTTACCAAAAATAGCAGAATGAGATGGTGACTTCACGAACCAAATCTTGAAGAACCAGAGAGAAGATGAGTAGAAAGATCAAAGATAATGTGGAGAAGAAAGAAAAACAGAGAGACAAATATATATATATATATATGTATGTATAGAAGCCAATTAATAGGCCATCCTTTTTTCAAAATAATATATAATATTATATAACAAGCACAGCACAAAAACCAAAACATCTTGACTATTATTTCCTTCTTGGATGTTGCTACTTTTGTCTTCTTCCCAACTTTGAGCAGTAGCGTTAAAAACGTGATTCAGGCCAACACTTTGTACTCGTATCCATCTTTCATTTTTGTAATGTTTTTGAGAAAATTTCATTTTCATATTTTAACTTTAATTAAACATAGGAGGATGGCTTTTCCTTGTAAAAATTATTGTGAATTTTATTTCTTTGGTTTTATGACGATGTTCTTTCTTTGTTAAATGGTCCATGATCTTTTTTATTAGGCATATAAACAAATGGTGTACCATATTAAATTCAGGCACATTAAATTTTTGTAATTTTTGAGAAATCATTTTCATATTTTTTTTAATTAAACAAAGGAAGATGGCTTTTCCTCTTAAAAATTATTGTAAATTTTATTTCTTTGCTTTTTGACAATGTTCTTTCTTTGTTAAATGGTCCATGATCTTTTTTATTAGGCATATTAAACTTAGGGGATAATTAACCATCAATTTTTTTACTGATTTATTAAGTTTTTGTGTGGTCATTTGTTATTTATAAGTTTAAACTCCTCAAAATATTTCTACGGCTATAACATGTTTAGTTTCAAGGAAATTTAAAATTGATTGCCATATACAGAAAATAAAAAAATTGAAAACTTTTGATTATCATATCGGAGTTAGAAAAAAACTCAATTTGTAGCCTTTCAACTTTATATTATATTGGTTTTGATCCTTAATTTTATAGGGTTTTTTTTTTCAGCTGCTATCTACTCTAATGCCATCAACAAAATATGCTGATTGAAAATTTAAATTTTGACACAATTTTTAAATGTGTCAATATTAACGGTATTAGAATTAGTCGTCTAGAGGACTAAAACACTATTTTATGAAATTAAAAAATCAAATTAAAATTTAATAAAAATTAGAGAATGAAAGAGGCACGTTCAATTATGAAATGAGCCTCTACACTTAATTTTTCAGTGGACGTCCTGTAGGATATTAAGTCTTCCTTTCGATAATTTTTAAGCTCTAGTTTTCAAATATATCTCTTGGGGTCTCGTAAAAATAGGTTCTTTCGTTACATGTAAAAAAGTTTAAACATATTTTAGCCCCCGTTCGCACGTTAGTAATGAAATAATGGGTAAAATATTGTTCCCATGAGGATTTAGTTTCAAAACCTTATTAAACAATGATTGTGACACTTTCACTTAATTTGAGTGACAAAAATATCAGGAGTGAAGGGTGACTATGAAATAAACCCATACTAAAATTAGAAATTAATATAAAATAGTTATTCTTCAACTTCAAGGATTAAATGGAGCCTAGGATTATTTTTTTCCTCTTTTTGCACTTCATAAAGTTTAAGTAATCTTCTCTCAAATAGCATTTCAATAAATTTAAGTAATCTATGGTTCAAAAGCATTTGACAAAACTCTATCGAGTCAAAGTATACATTTCCATTAGGATGCACAATCTATTCATCAATATGACAATGCAAGGATGGTAAATATATATTTTGCCACCAAACCACCATTTAAAAAGTAAACTTCAAGTCAAGCATGATTTTAACTAAGTTCTACGCTTCAATTATCTCAAGCATAACCCAAATGAACAACCCAATCTAAACAGTGGCAACAAACTCAGAAGCATTAAGCAAAAGATAAAATCAACACATATATATCATTAACTAATAAAAGAGATTAACTACCCATTTTCAGAAAATATCCACAAATACGACTAATTAAAACATTCATATCAATAAAATAGACGGAGGAAGGAAGGAGAGTAGAAAAACTCAAGATATTGGCTTCAAATCTATTCAAAGCTTCAATCCTTAAATCCCAAGCCTCATACCTTCAAAACCTAGAAGAGAATGGCTCCAAGAACAGCCAAGAAGTGAAGAATGACGGCTGGGGACGAGTTTGAGTGAATATAGAGCCATAATTTCATCCCTGATACACACAGCTAACTTTAGAAATTCACTGTTGGATGCAGCCAAAGCTTTCCTGGCTACAGCCAATTACTCTCTGTTTGATGTTGGCTCGAATTTCTCTGTTTTGCCTTAGCTGAAGCAAGATAATTTGTTAGTTTGAGCAAAAACTCTTTTTTTTCCTTGTCTTATATTTTCTTTTCTTGACATGTGTCTTCACTCCCTAAACCCATTTTCAACTTCTCAAACATTGTTTTCCACTGTTTTCCACTTCAAATAACTCCATGTATAATTTAAATGGCTTGCTTCATCATCATAACAAAACAAGAAAATCAATAAAAGCCAAAGTTGATGCAACATAGCAAAATATACAATATCAACTTTAAAAATCTACAACTTTAGCCCAAGCGCATTTTACTATCGTATACATCCAGAAATATGTATGAATTCACCACAAAATATAATGAACTATAGGAAAATTTGCTACAATGGCATGAATTTTACAAGGTTAAAACCCCCCAACACAATTTTCCAACTTTCTTGTCATTCATACATGCAATCTAGAGACGTTGCTTCTATCAATTAGTGCGTAGCAAGTGAAAAAGACTTACATTACTTTTAAAATGCCATGATAATCGAACAAGTAATTTAACAGGCACCTGATAACTGAGAAAAAAGAAGAATATTAACTAGAAATTGTCCAAGATATTTTTATAAATTGAAAATACTTATTGAACTGATGAATTATTTAGTTATGTGCCATCGCCATAAAAAGTGTTCAATAATTGAGAATCACTTCATGCTCCATTATTATATATGGACAGAAGAAATGACAATGGGTAGTTGAAATTGAAATAGTACCATATTTTATCAGGATATAATATAATAGTCAAGAGTTCTTTGTCATCTCCCTCCAGGGCACGTGCAGGTATGAATAAAGGGAAAGCTAAGATAAAAATGTCCTTCATTGATTTGAATAAATAAATAAATAAAGGTGATAATATCATTATTTTGCGTGCGATTGAAACTGACAATGCAAAAAGAATTCATTAGATGATATATAGATATTTTGCCAGACAGGAAAGGAGATGATATATAGAATTCGGTTATGGATTTATTGGAAATTAGATTGATAAGGCAGGGAGAAAAAGCTTTTTTATTCTATCTATATGTTGTATCATTGAATTTTTTATGTAAATGCACAATTTTTTATGTTGCCAGACAAGAGGGGAGATGATAAAGTTTACTTTACAGGTTATGGATTTCAGAGGTAAAATATACCTCTAGGATTGGGAACTCAACCGGTTTCGGTGCTCATTGCAAGGATAAGTATCTACACCCTCTAAATACAGTTTAAAGGATTAAAATTTGAACTAATTTTTTAAATAAAAATCATTTTTGAAAAAGTGATATTGCCAAAATATTATCATTATTTTATATTCTGCACATATTAAAATAATTCTTTAGAAATATAGCATAAAAATTAAATTTAGACAGTTCATATTAGATTTAATTGGTCCGGATTTTGATGCTTTTCGTATTTGATGAGCACTGGAAGTCAACCCATGAGGTTGTTATGCAAAATTCTCCTGAATGCAAAATTATATATTCGATAAATTATTATATGAATTGTTTATAAATAATGTGACTTCTAGTTAATAACATAAGGATGTATGAAGCTGCATTGCTATAACTTATAAATAATGTGTTTAATTTTTTCTGTGATATGGTAGACAGATATTGTAGGCTGCTTCAAGGGAGTTTGATGATGTCTGGATGTATTCTGTTTTTTTTTGGTTGAGTTGTTGGTTGGTAGTTGTTTCTAATACTATGTGCAGTAGTATAATAGTAAGTGTAATGCTAGTTGTTTCTAATACTATATGCAGTATAATAGTAAGTGTAATGCTTTCTCTTAAGGGTGTTAAGAGGAATGGAATTATTCAGCTCACAAAACAAAATAGTCCGAAGACAGTATATCATGTGTATTAAATAATGGGTTAATAGAACTATTTTTCAAATTTTCCCTCATTTTTGTTTGAGCCTCCAAGTTTCAAATTATGAATTTTGGTTTCTCAATGACAAAATAATCGATATTTTTATTAAATTATAGAGATTTACATTTTAAATGAAATAAAATTTGAGGGGCCAAAATTTATTGTTCGAAACTTGAAAGATTAAAATAAAAATTAGGACAAACTTGAAGTCTGAGATATAATACCATATATATGGACCAAAGATTGTTCTAACCCTATAAAACCATATAAATAGATGAAGATAGTTCCTTCAAAAGGAATTGATATGTATATATTTTAGCCATTTTAGAATAAATAATAGAAAATTGAATTTAAATAAAAAGACCATGGATTTATATATGTATCATTAGATTGTGTATCAATTTATAAGTTATGACAAATTAATTTTGAGAAAATGATAAAAATAAATACTTTCAAATAATTTTATTTAGTTCCGTTAATATCCTAAAATTACTGAGTGGTGTTTTCTCTTAGGAACAAAATGTAGTATGATAACAATCAAGTCAGATATTGATCATACGCAAGGCCCAGACCATTCTGCACTCTCTGTTTTTTTTTGGTGATAGAAAGGCAACAAGCCAATTACACAATTACATATCTAAAATGAGGAGGCCCTGTTCTGTCTTCTTCCAGCAGCTGCATCAGCTTATCTGGAGGCGCAAACCAGGTTCTGATGTCGTTCTCCTGTTCCCTGCTAAGCTCTGCAAGGCGATCAGCACACCGGTTCCCTTCCCGGTAAATATGTCGCAGCTCAACCTTCCATTGTCTTGACAAAATCCTGATTAGCTTCTCTTGCAGGTGCATATATCCTGTAATCTGTCTCTTCCCCAAGCTTGCCTCAACAATTTCTTTACAATCCGACTCCGCAATCACCTGTCTGAATCCCAACTCCCAGCATAATTTTAACCCCTCTATAATCCCTGTCAGCTCCGCTTCCATTACGTCCAGACCCGACAGCTTTAAAGAGAAGCCTCTGATCCACTCCCCAGCATCTCCCCTTATAACCCCTCCACACCCTCCATTCCCATTACCTGCACTCCATTCCCATTAATACAGTTTATTGCCTGAAGTTTTATTGTTTATATGGTAATTTTACAATTTTTCAGATTTTTCACTTCAATTTGGAAAATCATAACTTTCTGTCTGCACATCAAAATTTGGGAAACTTTGGCTCATTTTAAAACTTGAAATGTGTAGTATTTGTCTGGAAATTTTCAAACCATTTGAACTCTATTTTCCCTGTTTTACCTTCACCTCAATTTTGACTTTTACTAAGGATATTGGTCCCTTTTTAAGTTATTTTGCTGTTCACATTCCTCTCCTTTATGCATATAATCAATTCACATGATAATATAGCATGTTTGATCTATTTACACATCATAGACATCATGCTTCGTAGTGTAGGAAGTTTAGTGTACAATCATTCAAAAGTGCACATGATCAACTTGTACAAACTTCCATATGAATTGGCATTCAAAATTCCACCTTACCCTTACACTTCCTTGCCTTTTCTCCTTGAATTTTGCCATAAAGGATGCTACTTCTACCCTACACAAATTTTCCTTCTAAATCTATTGGAAGCATCAAAATAATAAAAAAACTCACTCATTCCTCAATCATAAAAAATTGGGAAAAATGAGATTTTGCAACAATTCTTTCCATACATTTGCATAATCCTACTTCTAGACGAATTTCCCTTCATTTAATAACACAAATGTTCCTCCCCTTTGCATGTTAAATTTCGTCTAGCAGCAGCCACATAAGGGTTTGATGTAAAAAATTTACTACATGCTCAAATCAACCATCAAAATGCTCCAAATCATGCATAGTGTTGATTTGCAAGTCTTCATTTTCTCTTTCTAAAACCTAAATTTCCAGCAGCAAAAATACTCCACCATAACAAAAATTACACCATTCAAAAGAGAGAGAAGAGGTCCTAGATCAATTCTATGGAAAGAATCAAGCTCTTACCTTGAGTTTCACTTGATTTCTCTTCTTCCTTGCTTCCTCTTGTGCCACGGTTGCTCTCTTTTCCTTTATGTCTTCTGCTGGTTTGAATATGGCAGCTTAAGGAGCTAGAAATGTGTTTTAAAAAAACTGAACACATGTTATAAAAGTTTGTGGGGTCCATTCACACAACATAGTAACTTTACACTGATATAATCTACCACTTAAGTTAATATCTTTCTTACTTTTCCTCTTTAAATATGAAGACACTAAATGGAATTCTTCACATCCTACAATCTCCTTTATAAAAGTGAAGTTGCTTTATGGTTTGATCCTTCCCGTCTAAATGAATTGCCAATTTGACTGGGTTAGACCGGATTAATAGTAGTTTAATCAATTCATTCTAATTCTATAAGAAGATGAAGATCGCTATGCTATCCTCTTCTCTCCTATGGTTCAAGCTGATGAAAATTTGGGATGACGTTCAATGTAACATTAAATGGAAAATTGGACATAGGAGGGATGTCTCCCATTGGTCCGATCACTGGATTAGAGACTCAGGACCTCTGAAGAACCTCACTTACACCCCTATATCAGATGCAGAAGCTGCGTGCCTTGTATCTGATTTTGTAAACGAAGAAGAGTCTTGGAACTGGGAATTATTTTCACATTTGCTACCACAGGAACAACTTGCTCAAATTGACGCTCACCACCCTCCAAATAGCGCACTTGGTGACACTACCTGCTGTTGAGTTCACTCTGTAAGTGGCAAATTTTCTATTACTTCAGCTTATAATGCTATCACACATGTCCTGTGGGAAGATGAGGCTTGTAAATGGAAACTTGCTTGGATTGGCCCGGAGCTCAATGGGTTAGAACATTCTTATGGTTATTTTTGAAGAACATATTGCTTACCAATGCGGAATGCAAACATTTCTATGTGTCTCCTTTTGCTTCCTGTAGTTTTTGTGATGAACCCATTGAGGATCTTGACCACATCCTAAGACGTTGTTCCCTGACAACCAATAGTTGGAGACTCATTATTCCAACTAATGATCACACTGCTTTTTTTAATACTCCTTTTGATGTATGGCTCTTCACCCACTTGCATCCTCGCACCAGCAACCACAATTGGCAGATAACTTTTGGGTTGGTTTGCTGGAAATTATGGGGCGCCCATAATAGAAGGATTTTTGTAAATGAGGAGGTCAATGAGTTCTCCATTATTAATGAAGCATTGGCTTTAGCTACATATACCACTAGGGCTTACGACTTGACATCTAACTTCGTGTAGCTTTTTGTAAATCTTCATTTATTCTTGCAGTCTGCCTTTTGTTTGCAGAGCTGCTTTTGTATCTAGTTGCTGAGCAATGAATTATACCTTCATTCAAAAAAAAATTATTCTAATTCTATGAACCATCAATCTTGATAAGCATCCGATGTGTCATCAAATATGAACCACTCAAATCAAATAATATGGAAGGTCCTGATTTTATTCTTATTCTTATTCTTATTTTTAAAAATAATTATTGTAATTAATATAGAATTTAAAACAATGATAATATCTTAACTATCACTTTACTAAAAAATGACTTTTTATTTACAAATTGTTATTTTTAAAAAATAAAATCTATATTGAATGTAACGGTCAAGATCTTAGGAGTCGGACGTTCATCATCGTTGATGAGCATCCAATAATAATCAGAGTATAGTTCTATACTTTCTCACATAATCAATTGTTGACCTATAGGTTTACATGCCATTCATCACATTTTCCTTGATTTTTGTTCACCCTTTGGATATTTGGGGTGTATTTGAGAGCTTCTTGGTGTGCTAGGGCATGGATTTTGGTGGAGACTGAAGTGGGGTTTGAAGTTTGGAAGATATTTTGGTTTCATATTTGTATTCTTCTTCTCCATTCTCCTTTCGTTTCCTCTTGTTCTAAATTTATGCTGGTATATGTATATTTTCATATGGGTTTGTTGAACATGAGTGGCTAAACACTTTGCTCTAGTATTATTTTGAACCCTTGTATGCATTAACTCTTAAATGCTTCTCTCATTTTTCTGATTAATGACATATATATGTTTATTTTACTCCTTGCTTAGTGCTTCTAAATGATTGATCACCATTTAGATGTTTTGTTCATTGGTTGATGCTTAAGAGGGCTAGATTAAGTGTAGAACTTGGGTAAAGTTGTGTAAGAACTTGAAGTTTGTATAATGAATGAATGGTTTTGTTCGTAAGATTAGGACATATTTGCCAATCTTACATAGTCAAATTAGGATTGGAGCTTGAAAAATAAGAGATTGAACAATTAATGACATTAAACACTTGTTCTTAACTTGAGAGAGCTTTTAGAAGTACTCTTTGAATCTAAACCAGCACATTTATTCATTAAGAGCATATATGAGAGGAGGTTGATATGAATGTTATGAAACACAAGGGGGATGAATAATCCTAAATCTCATTTTATCCTTTAAGTCCATGAATCACTTTTTTTTTTATTTTAAAATATTGTTGGTAGTTGCTAATCCTGTAATCTTTGATCTTATGGGAGAGATTATAGGATCTTTGATTTTATGTGAGAGATTATAAGGATCTATCTGTTAGCTTAGATGTAGGCTATATCTTCGGTTAGGTTGTTGCATTCGTGCTTATATATATGTGGGTGTATGTTTCAATAAGTATGTATGGAATACAATTTTCTATCAGATTCTTCAAATATAGTTTCTCTTCACTCCAAATATTTGGCTACTCAGATTAGGTGAACGTGTTACAATTATTGCTTGACCTCTTGGGAACAATACTCTACTTATGACTTTATTATTTGACAAGAGCCATGCACTTGCGGTGCGAACATCAATCCACCGTCAAGTATAGGAAGGCTTTGCACATTCATAAAATTATTTTATTTAAATTACTTTCATAAAAAACGATTGTTATTATTGTGGTATGACAATAAAATAATTAAATTTTATGTTAAAAATTTATAGGGAAAATCAGTCTTTTAGTTCATCAAGTTTTAACCCAATTGTGATTCATTCTCTGAACTTTGATTCAGTGCAATTCAGTTCCTATGGTTTCAAATCAACTGTAACTCAATTCCTAAACTTTGACTTACTGCAACTCAGTCCCTATAGTTTTAATGATTTTATAATTTAGTCCCTATATTTTAGAAAATGAGTCACCTAAATAAGAAAAGACCAGGGACTAAATATGATAATAAAAATTAAATATTTATTTATGGAAAATTACAATTAAGTCCATGAACACCAACCTCACCAGGCAAGAGAAAGAGAAACTTTTGTTACTTTAATATGACTCGTAAATGGAACAAAAAATTTAACACGCACTTTGATAATAAATTGAGGTGAGAAAAGAATATAAGTAATAATATTAACTAATATTGCTCCAATAAGACTGATCTAGTACTAGCGCATTAATAAGACTTAAAGCTCGTTTGGCTCCTAATTTCAGAACTTAGGTTTTGTTCAAATATTCACATTTTTTTAGAAAAGCTACTCTGAAGACAAAATCTAGGCGTCAAACCTAGGTTTTGAAAAGTTATTTTCTTGTCAAATCACACCCTATCATAATAAATTTTCTCTTTCTTCCTTTTTTTTTCATTCTCTTTCCTCTTTCCTACTTTTTTTATCTTGAATTCTTTAAAAGCCAATAACTTCTCAAACACAATCATATTTTAAAACATAGGTTTTACCTCAAAATCCGTAAAAGATATTCTCCCAAAACCTAGGTTTTGTTTCAAACTTCGTAAAAACTATTCTCAAATGGATTTTCAAACGAGCTCTTGAATATATTGATCAGTAATAATGGTCAATATAAAAGACAGTGAAGTAGCATACTTATTACACACACACTATTGCAAATAAAAGAGAAACAAAACTATCAAACCACACACACAAGATGTTTTTAAATTAAAGTGATGATGGATTCGGTTGTTTGAACATAATAAGCCGTGCACTTAATTTCCATGGTTCAAATCTGCCCCGTTTTCCATTTTCTGTGGTCTTCGCTAGTGGATGGCACTTGTGGCGTTGCGGTTAGGAGGTGGAACCTTGGTAAAAATAGACATCAACGTCAGACCAATGAATATGGGCAGTGAGACGATGGTAAGGATGGCGATTGGCGAGCCAAGAATTGCGTAAGTTGCTAAAGATTTGCCATGGAGCATGAGAGAGATCCACAGAGCAACAATGGAGCTGAACATGGTCAAAATAGCAATTTGAAGCATGAAAGGAACATATCTCCAAAAGCAAAGAGATTGAGAACGAAAAGCAAGTATGGCCAAGAAGGAGATGGTGGAAGTGAGGGACAAGGAAAGGGCCACAGATGTTGAGTTGTTCTTTTATCGAATTTCTCTCCCACAATATTGGTAAAGGCCATCGACGCGACTAAGGTCGATGCCACAGAACATGTTTGTGACGTCTGATTCAACCACTGTCTGTCACTTGCCATATATTCCTTGTAACTGCCCCTAAAGATTTCTTCTGCAGTTTTCCCGTCATTGTTGTATATCTCCCACAATACTGAAGGCACTGAACTTTTCACAAACTGCATCACCATATATATACACGCACACACACACACACAC
Organism: Vachellia pachyceras; assembly: GCA_025593235.1. Lineage (NCBI taxonomy): Eukaryota > Viridiplantae > Streptophyta > Magnoliopsida > Fabales > Fabaceae > Vachellia > Vachellia pachyceras. The sequence continues at coordinate 15,881 of JANTPZ010091443.1, forward strand.
ATTCCGGTCCTAAATATAAGCCATCATTTCTAATGTAAAATAAATTATACTACAAAATGGGGTTTATATTTAGAACCAAAAGGAGTAGCCAAGTTTATTTGTCCATGATTAGAATAAATATTTGAATTAAAGTGATGAGTATTTTATAGTTGATTAGACCTCATGTTCAAGCCAAATAAATTTTAATAGCAAAAGGATGCGCACCGGAAACCACTTGTATTCTTCTACCAGGTAGTTGTCTACCAATTTAGGTTGACTCCAAGCTTAGCTGCCAAGTGCAATGCAGTGTTTCCATCTTTATCCTCTTGACTAAATGCACTCCTGTCAAGTAGTGCCGGTAAAGCGGGCCAACCCACTTTTTTATTTTTATTTTTAAAAATAAAAAATAAATTCTTTTTTTATTTTTTACCCAATTTTTTCCTATAAGATTGCATATTTACGTCATTCTCTTTCAAATTCTATGAATAAATGTTCAATAATTTCCTAAAAATAGAATTTAATATTACTTTTATCCTTATAAAAAATATTAGGATGAAAAAAGTAAAAATATATAAGATATAATAATTTAAAATATTTTTTAAAAAAAGCCGGCTGGCGGGCTGGCCCGCAACCCGCGGGCCAACCCGCCATAACCCGCGGTCTAGGCGGGGCGGGCTGGCAAATGCCAGCTCGAGCCTGCCAGAAAATGGCGAGGCCCAACCCGTATTACCGGTACTACTGTCAAGCTCTCCATGGTCGAACAAAAACTTGTACACTTTGGTTTGCCTCTTTTTTGCTGCTAATAAAACTATGTTCTTTCCCTCTTCATTCACAGTGTTAATAGCTGATGGAAAACATTGTAGGATCTTTTCCACCATTTCTATCACACCATTCTTAGCAGTAATCATTAAAGGTGTGTCAACTATTTTTGACCTTGCCTCTATCAATCATTCACAGTCCAAATCATAAAATTAGATTGTCGGTGCTGTAGAGAAAAGGTATGCTAACTAAAAACTCACTCTAACGAAAATCTGCAATTACCTGAATTAATATTTCTAATTATTTAATTTTTTTAAAAAAAGTATATTTAATTTGAAAAAACATAAGTTGTTGATGTAATTCACTCTGTATTCCCTCACCTCACTCCCTTTCCTTCCCCTCCCCTCCATCCGTTGAGCCAAGCACACCCTAACTGATCCAACGATGAAGATCAAGAATGTTTAATTACTCTTCCTAAAATGTCAGGTTTTATATATTCATAGTAAATTCATAATGCTTTATGGACTAAAGTTTGTAGTTTTCTAAAATCTTTTTACCGCTATCCTCTTTATCTGAATTTGATGACATATCTTCATCGGAAGCCTGAAGGAGTTCTTCCACTATTTGCAGAGACCATGTGTACTTTTCGTTCAAGTTTCGTATACTATGGAGCAAAAATTCTAAGAATCAGAACCCTGAGTCAGTTGCAGCAAAATATTATTGTAAAGTAATATTTAAAAATAATTTATCACTATGTATAATTAAAATAAAACATGTTCATTTCAACTTTTGGATTCAGCCATTAAGTTTAACCAATTATTAGGGTTTTACAAAAATTTTAATTTCAATAGTGCATTGTATGATCGACTAGAATTTCTTTCATTTAGTACCTTCGACACATAAGATATACAGAAGAGTGCAGTTATCAACTCAGGTAATACACTGAATACATTTAAAAGAAAAATATGTCATGACATGAGTCATTACTTATAATGGCATTATGATATTTTAGTGAAATATGCTAGGAAAAAGATGATATTTATTGAGGAGATGATGGTAGAAAGTTGTTCAATGTGGTGCAAACATGTATAGAGAACTAAGGTAGCTGTTGGAGGAACCGATGAAAAGGTGTACAAACAAATTTGATTCATATAAAATGGCGTAGTGGAATACCAAAAAAAAAACAGTTAACATTTTATCCAAAAAATTTAGTTGCTGATAGAATAAAATGACATTATGTGATCTGTTAGCTTATTTCACCTAAAACTTGCTTTTGTGGTTATTGATCGATCATTCTCATTGCAATTCTTGGTACACCTAGTATAACACAAACTTAAAGTGCATATAAAATTTCACGGTAGAAATAAGTGGTTGGCACAGAAGCATGTTTTTGCTGGGTTTTCAATATCAAACTAGACGCACCAAGATATGATGTATAATGTCTAACTGTAGAGTCAAAGTGGATGTTTCATTAGTGTTTTGCATGTAATAGTTGAGGCATAAAGTATAACTCAGACCAGCTAGTTTTGATGAGAACAGTTGCTTACATTTATATGTGCTGCACAATTCAGAACTCTGACTCTAGTTTAATGAAGTGTGACCTCTTCTAGTTCATTGTTTGCGTTCTTTCTCTCTCTAGTTAATAGACATATACAACCTTATCTCGTATACTTAATATAAAATCCAGTTGACTAATTTATAAAAATTGATAAAGTAAAATAAATTACTTAATTTAGAAAATGCTACATGTTCTCTCTCAAGTATTACTTATGCATATCATTAAATTATGTCATTGTACAAGTCAAACAAATTAGTTTGAAGAAAAATAATAAATATAAATTCTTTAAAGTAATCTATTTAGTTTCATTAATCTCCCAATAGTCAACTAGATCTTGTATTATGGACCGAAAGAAAGTAATAAACTACGTCCATATGCTTTTATATGGGCATTGACTCGTAGTAGTACCTGCTATTAAGAGGGGGGTTAGAGGGATGACAGCCAAAACACCCAGCAGTATCACAATTATATCCTTGGTCAACTCGGCCCTACTGGATGCTTCTAATTCAAGACGACCTGCAAACATATGGTTCACAAAATTTATGAGTTGCTAAACATGTACAAATTAAGCATATACCACTCCATACCCAACACACTTATTATTCACATTCGTCCTCTAAATTTTGTTGAATATAAAGAAAGAAATATGAGGAGTAAAGATAATATTCATATGTTTGACATGCGAATCAAATAATTAGATGATTTATATAGAGCAGTTATTGAGTCTATAAGAGTACGAGTTTCTTAGCATTTCAAAAATAATTCTTAGTGTTATATGTGACTTTATGGGGTTGATATAAAAAAATATATGATTTATGCATGATGAAAATGGTGCAAAAAGAGCCTAAGCAAATAAGTTTTATATAATAAATGTGATACAAAACTGCAAAATATAAATTTTTTAACGCAATCAAAATTAATAGAGTATAACATATCAGAAAGTTTGAAATTATATGCATATATAAATGTTTATATATTTCTTACGTCGACTAGATAAAAATAAAATCTTAAATAACAAGACTTTTTTGTAACGTATATTTTAATTTAAAGAGAGACCCATATACGTTTTTAAAAATAGAGAGAATGTTTCTGTGATTCAGGTGAATCAGAAGATGGTTAGTGTAATTATTTTCGGTAAAATCAACCTTATTCAATCATGACTGTCCAATCATATGTACTTAATGTATTTTACTCATAATAAAAGAAAAATATCATTCCTTTCTCCATATATTGTAAATCATCATCATCACCTTTAATATAATCATCCAATGCATCCATGATGGCCTGGAAGCATGGTTTTCGTTCAGGTCGTTCCAATTCTTCCTTGGTCGTGGCCTGCCTCTTCTTAACTCTCAAAAACGGCACTTGCCATTTCCAAACAAACCACATGCACATTAATTTGTTATTCTTCTTCCAATTTAAAAAATCTATGCTCGAAGCACAGTTTTATAGTCCTTCTCACAGTATTGAATGCAAAAAAACAAAAACCAAAAAACTAAGCATAACAATTTCAATACTATTGTGTAAATGGGTAAATGGGTGGGCACGGGTTAACCCTTGGGTTTCATCTACCCCGTGTTTCCTATTGGGATCACATCAAGTTACGATATGGGTGGCATTTTCTTTTTGCCGTGATTAGTTTCTTAACGGATTTGACTGTGAGTAGCGATTCTCTTTAACTGCTACAAATCATTTCTTGTTTTGTTTTTGTCGTGAAAGTACAAAAAGTCATGATTGCAAGCATGGAATCACAAAAAAGACAATGTACTTACAGTAGTGAAGAAATCGAACAAAGAAAGGTCGACCAGGAAGATCAGTACTCTCAAAAACTGAAGGGATTGTTGCTAAGATATGGAGTGGAGACACACCATTCTTACTGCGCATGATCATTTGTTTGAGATTAGCTTTATAAAGGTGAACTATCTCGATTGCGACACCTGCCAAATCAAAATAAACCCATATGCACTTGAATAAAGAATACATTAAAAACATCAACATAAGAAAGAATAAAGAATTGTTTCTATTCACCAATATGCTCTTTTTCCAGTGAACAATGAAGTATTGTATCGTGGTTGTCCCTCTTTACCCAGTGATCCAAGTCTTCTGCAGAAAGTTCCGGGTATCTTATATACTGATGATGAAGCCAAAGGAAAGCTTTCCTATGGCCACCAAGAGCCGCCATAAATAGGGGTGTCCGGCGTTATTGCGTTTAGAAGCTATGGAGGGTTCTGCCATACTTATCTTCTTACACATTTCAATATTCCCCATTGAAGCAGCTAAATGCAAAGGTGTGTTACCTTTCACATTTTGAGCTCCAAGGACAAGCTTCTTCTCATCGCCATTTTCATCTGCTGACTTCTCTTCCTCATTAGATCTCTCTCCACCACAAACTGATTCCACCATGGATTCCCCCACCTCTTTTTGGTCCATTAACCTACCTTTAACATGCATGATTATTCCTTTACCATTCTTGGTTACTTTTAGCTCATTTTCATGCATACTTCATCACCCATCCACATGATACCTTAGTAGAGGTTTAGGTTACAAATATGACAACAACTTCAAGAATTGACTAAGTCCCTAGTCTTGAAAATTTTAAGTAAAAATGACCAAAGGGCAAAATGGTCATTTGGCCTAATAATATAGGTAAAATGGTTATTTCAATTAAAAGACCTAGGGCTTAACATGTCATCAAATAATAAGGACATTTTGGTAATTTGGTCAAAAGTCAAAGTTGACCAAAAAGTCAAAGTTGACCAAAAATGTCAAAAGTCAACTAAGGGTAAAGTTGGAATTAAGAAAGAGTAGAAAAGGTGATGGCATTTTGGTAATTATGAGGAAATTAAGACAAATAGTGGCATTTTCGTAATTAAGGGATTTCGGAGCTAAAGATGATTGAGAAATAATTATTTGAGGTAGCAAAAGTCCTCAAATGCTGGAGACCCGAACTAAGAAAAGTTTAGTTGGGTTATAAAGTAATTAATAAAATTATTACCCGGTATCTGGTGCGGGCAATTTCGCTGAACGAAGAGCAACAGTGCCCGAAAAGCCCGAAAAAGTATTTTCTTAGAAAATTAATTACGGAAAATCCAGGAAGAATTTTGAGGAACAGGCAAGAGCTTGAGAATCAGGGGAAAATATAGAATTTTTCCATGTCCTTAAGTCAAATTGGCCGCCGGAGGCCCGTTTTACGGTGTTGCGCGAAAATCGAGGAATCCTGACGAGTTATGAGGGAAGCCCAGAGATGCTATGGACTAGGACATGATGCCACCTAGGCAAGGAGGCTTAGGGGATGGTGCCACACGAAAGATAAAGTCTCCAGAAAAGTAAAAAGGTAGTTACTCGTGCCACCGGATCATTTAACTGGACTGGGCCACCGGATCATTTAACTGGACTGGGCCACCGGAAATGCGTGCCACCGGATCATTTAACTGGACTGGGCAAAGGCCCAACCAGCAAAAGCTGACACCTAGGGGTCTGAAAATTTGCTTTTTCAGCTAGGAGGAGATAAGGAGACGTGGCTCAATGTGGATCAAGTATTTTGGGCTCCAAGTTGTAATTTACACCACACAACTTTTCAAGACCCACTTTAATTAGTCTCTCCCTCTCCCTTTCCTCCCATTTCTCACGCCACTTTCTCCCTCCTTGGGCAGAAAAATTTGCTCTCCCTTCTCTCTAGAAATCACTCCCTCC
>JANTPZ010091444.1:0-21187 GCA_025593235.1 Vachellia pachyceras
AGAGCCCACAAGCATACACATATCCAGCCCCCACTTTGTCCTCATCTTCTCCAAAGTCTGCTGCCCAACAATTTTTTTTTCCAGCCACAAGTCCTTAATCCACTATTTACCAATATTATCTTTAATATTTCATAGGTATTTTAAAATCTTTAAAATACACTTCTTGGCTCCAATTAAATTTCAATTTACAGAGTATCATACATAAATATATAAATACACGCACAAACCCACTCATGCAATTATATATACATCTACCAACATTTACAATACCACACCATGACCTTAATTCTCAAGCCTACAGCCCATGCATGTACGTGTGTATCAAACCTTTGCATTTTTTTTAACGTTAGTTTCAGCAAAACGAAAGATCTCCCCTTTGAACCCAAGAGCCCCTGTTTCAACTCTTCAAATAATTAAACAATCTTTGATGTGTGTCTATTATTTCAACTTTAAACAATTTCCACACATCAATCTAACACCTTAGAACCCCAATAACCAATTTCTTTTGACCAACAAAAGCTTCCCTTTTTTTTTCATATCATGCACGCAGGCACACACATATATATTCCTCTTCTTCATCAACACTTTAGGAAATCAAAAACAACTTCTCAAAGAACCAACCACACACTGCACAAAATTAACTTTTCCCACTAATAACTCTCCAACCAATAGCATAGCCTACTAGAATTACAAAGCCCACGTTGCTTTAGCCAAAGATTAAAGGAAAGGGAAGGTACTGTTCATGCCAGCGATGGAATCTTCAGAAACGTCCAGAAAAATTTCGCAATAATACTCCATATAATGCAAAGAAGCTATAATCTTGCTTATAACTTGATTTAATCGGTGAAAACTATCATTTTCCCAATCCCAACTCAACCCTTGAAACCTCAAAATAGAAGAACTAGAAAAATCTAAAGGTAAAGGAGTGTTCAGGAGGCTCACCTGAACCCAAATCTGTCCTTGCACCGGCGAAAAACGCGTTCCTTCGGCGAGAACGGTATCACCGACTTCGACGCTTCCTTTCTCTCTCGCTCACGCTCGCCTCTGTTTTGGAATTTGGAAGAATGAATGAGGAATAGTCCAGAAACGAAGACCAAGTCAAGAGATTAAAACGTGGGGGTGAAATTACCATGTTGCCCCCCACATTTTTCATTTTTTTACACCTTGGCCGCCTCTCTGTTTTTTTTCTGATTCTTCTCTGTTTTTTTTCCTCATGGAATATTACAAATAGTCACACCAAATAAAAAGACTAATAGCATTTAATTTCCTTCAATATCCTGAAACTCCTGTTTCTCCATGTTGCTTTTAAACATCAGACAAGATGTAATCCACAAGGTCAAAGATAAACATACATATTGTATTGATGTTTTAAATAGTCATTGTGATACTAAGTTACTGTGCATACCTGCATTTAGGAAAGTTAAATGAAACACATGAAACTCCTTTTCAAATAATGCAAGAGGTGAAAAAAATGTACATGGCAGCAATATTCTTCTTTACTTTTATTTTTACAATAATTATTTATTTTGAGTGAGAAAGCCAACTGTTGCTCTTGCTACCAGGAAGGAACGCATTCGAGGCCTAGACAGAGGCAATACCCTTCATCAACGAAAATGGTAGTTCCTGTCATAAAGCTTGAACCATCACAGATTAGATAGATAATTGTGGAAGCCAAGTCTATCTTAACATCAAGCCAAGTCTTTGTTTCTTAACAGATTAGATATGAAATATCTTATTACTATCCACAACTTACTGTACAATGGGTATAATAAATAAACATATTACCATATGAGGTGAAACGGTATATAGACCTTCATATAAGTAAGAAAGACTCAACTATCCTTACTTGTCACACCATGCAAAGGATCCAATAATAGAATCTGAATGTGTTATACCTTGAGTACGTATCCTCTTGCTACAAATGATGTGTTCACAACAGCAAATTTACCTGCTGTAAATTAATTCTGTATAGATCTGGTGAAGAGGCAGCGCAAAGCAAGTCACAGGACCAGCAATCATAAGCAATATCCCTACCCATCCTGTAAAGTTGAAACATCATTAAAATGTGCTACAATTCTCACAAAAGAAATTGAATATACATGAATTGATGCACAGAGGTTAGAGGACATCATAATCAAAAAATTTCTCAGACATTTGTGGCTATAGTTTAATTTCAAAAATCTTCCAAGCACAATGAATTGGGAAGCTAACTGCAGAGCCTGGACCTAAAATGAAAAACTAATTGTAGAAACATCCACAACACACTTGATCTCAGCAGTAAACATAAACTTTCGACTTCCGAGACACTTTCAGTATTTCATCACTTCCGAGCTTGCTAAGATTGTAGGTTTGTTTTCTTTCCCATAAATGTTTCAACAGCAAGAAGGCAAGATATCAATGTCGACACGACAAATGCTTTACTCCCTGAAAGCTGAGCAACTCTGAATTTGTCCTCTCTGTGTGAGCAGGCAATCAATGAGGCAGCAGTCTTGGAACAGCACGCATAAAGCTGCATACAAGCAAACCAGCAGCTTTTAATATGCCAAATACTAAGTCATAATGCTGGTTTTTTCTATTCACAGATGTTAGCTCATTCATCAAATTCCTTTATATATTTTTCATTATAGAACCTAACAAAACACCAGAAAATCTTTACTAAGTTTTGTTTATTTTCTTCTATCTCCTTTATTTGATATGATCTCTAATCAGCGATCAGCCAATGACCATGAAAAGTATGCTAACAAATTTTAACACCTCAAATACTGCTTGGGCAAAAGTCCAAACTCAACTTTTGTAGATTCCTGAAATGACTCTTTCATTTTGAAGTCAACTACAATGTATTGTCCAATCAAGCTGAATAGCGATAGAAACCAAGGTCTTCAGGTAAATGGGGATGAATTTCTTTGGACAAATTCCATGATTCACCTTAGTTGATTTTGAAGCAGAACGCCTTACTGTCCAAATTCTGCTCGGGGAGCTAGAAAATATAGCAGATTTAAATGATTTAGTTGTCATCAAATTAGATTCTTCCCAGGGCGTCATCATCAGATTAGAAGAAATAAAAACATAATATCTTTTCTGGCACTGGAAGAGTCCAAATTTTTGCTTACATATTTTCTTGAATGACCATTTACTAAAGTTAACGTGAATTCAAGTATTAGAAGAATTGCAAATACCTCTTCTGGATTGGATTAATTTGAGTCTTTGATTATTGAGCTCGAAATACTACAAAAGGAAATGGAATTGGCTGAACTATGTTTCTACTGAAGAGTTCGAGAAGGGGGAACAACCGGTCAAAAGGCATGTGACGCTATGCGATTTTCTGTAGATCAGGGTATGAATGATGAAGAATCAAATTTAAGTGTAAAACATGAGAAACAAAAAAGGGAAATAGACCTCGAAAAACCAGTTTGTGTTGCAATGGTTTCTCTTCCTACTACTACCATATGAGCCAAGCAGTTTAATTCAAAAGGACCCAAAGTCATGAAGAAGATCTCGAAGCTTTAAAACTGACCTTATAGTTAAATCTCTCCTTCTTTTTGGCCTTTTCATTCAGTAATGCTTCCACATCCTCCCTTTTGAACTCTATAATACCACAGCCTGACCCGGTATTGATTGGCGGGGCACTGCTCGGGCTACGAACTTGGACAATAATAAAAAACACAGTAAGAAGCAAAAGAGAGAGAAAAGGAACAAAAAAAACCATTTTTGAATTTGTCGCACACACTCCCCGCCGTCATTGCTTCCTCAATGGAAATCTTGGACTTCCCGCTGGCGCTCACGTGCCCTCTCTTCTTTCTGTTCTTTAACCTCGTCGTCATCTTTCATGCGCTCACGACCATGCATATCCAAGGATGAAATAAGATGATTTGCAAAGCTCCAAGGCTAGCTTGCCCAAAAAAAATGGGGAGCCAAAAAAAAAATTTGAGAGCTGAGACGCAGTTGAAGAATGAGAAAAGGAGAAGCTCAGACTCGACCCACACGAAGAAGGAGTATGATATTCAAATTCAAATTCAAATTCGTTGCCTTGCTTGTGGGAAGAAATCGCAGGTGTTGCAACTTTAAGTACAGGGTAGCAGAGGTAAAAGGATAAAAGAGGCTGATCAGATTTTTTTGGTTACAATTTGAAAAGTGATTCCTTCATATTTTTCCTTGTCGTCAGAATCCTTATCGAAAAATGCAATTGCTCATCTTTTTGTCTTTTACCCACTCACATGTCAGTTTCTTCGATAGGTTAAGGCAAGAAAAGTTAAATGTTTTATTGAGAATACCATGTTGAGTCAACAAACCCTCTCATGCCCAAATCGCACAGAGCCCAAGAGAAGTCAATCTACCAAGCTGAAAATTCCCTTATGAACAGTGATTTGTGCCTAGAGCCACTGTTGAGCCGTGAATATGTGAGCCGACTGGTGGAACATGTTTTTATATATAGGTTGATGTTTGTTCTATAAGTTTTATTTATTTATTTATTTTTTCATTTCTCCCTCTTTAGGGCCGCTTTTTCTAATATAGCTACCTGCATCTATTTTGCCCTTCAATATGCGTAGTTACTACGTTGGCATCTATTGTTGACGAACTGATAGGTTGCATGGAATTGAGACATACTTTGTTGTTACTGTTACTAGTTTCATTTCAGGATATAATCACAATCCATGGCGTGGGATCTTTGGAGTTCAACATATGATGAAGGTTTCCTATTTGTTTATGTCTCGTCTCTGTCTTTTTGTACGATCAATGTTCACTATGAAGTACCCGTTTTGCTGGGTTGCACGTAAGTATTCTATTTAATAATAGTTTTCTTGCGTTTGCTCTGTTCTCAGCTTTGCACAACAGTAATAACTCTGAGCATCTTGGAAGGCAATATGACATTTACTTCGATTGCCAGCCGGCTATATTCTTATTCCTTTACCCTGTATATCTTCGGCTTTGCTATGATGTAATATATATATAAAATCATTTGCCTGTATTCCCTGAGTTTTGTTTTTCCTTTCAGATATAATGGAAGAAGATGCCTTGAAATGAGAAATCTTGCATTCAGGCTTTAAAAATTATGATAACAAAGGAGGATGCTGAAATTGAAGAACTTGAAAAGGATCTCTTATCGCTGCAGAATGAATTAGTCTGCGCCGAACATCAAAATTGGCCTGAAATATGTCGTAATGCTTTGACTGAGAAAATCAACTGGCTTGATGTCTCAATAAGGAGTTTGAAGAATGATCATGCTTGTAATGATAGAATTCAGCTACCATTACGTAACGAACCTGCTGAGACACTTGATGAAATATTAAAGGCTGAACTAGCAGACTACCATCAAGATAATCGTGGCCAGGTTTGAATCATGAAATTTCTTCATTTTCCCAATAATACGAATTGTGAATCATAATATTTAAAAATTGGATTAAAACCTTTTCTCTTACATTCATGACCACCATTTTTAAGATTTGCTGCCTTCTTGTCATGCTTCTCCAAACAGATTTGAGTTCATACAGACTGTCTCTTGCAAGATTATGCACTCCATGATTTTATGATGATTTGGACTGCATAAAGCTTCATAATGTTGAAAATTTTCTGTCGAAATTCTGTAAGTGAAAACGCCAATTTTAATTCCGAAAACTCAAACTTTACTCACATATAATGAGATATTATGGCCATCCGAAGTTTTTTCTTTTCTGGAAGATACAAATACTGAATCCACTATCTGGGATAGAAATTGCTGATTTTAGTTCTAGTTTCTTACTGTTTCTTGTTTTTTCAATATTTTAATACGAGTGTCATACCCCACTGGCATTTACGTCATGATAGTAACTAATGATTTGAAATTGAGCCCTGTTATATTTGTCAATTATCAAATGTTAAATATTGATATTGAGCACTCCCTCTTCACTTAGAACAATATTATTAATTTGTCCAATAAGAAGAAACAGTCAAGTATTCCCAACGTGAGGATGCATTCAGAGTTTAAAAAAAGATAACCAACCTAGTTGCTCATCTTTCTACTTCTGCATTTTTGTTTACGCTAGAAGGTGGCACATGACCAAGGACTTCCGCTTTTCCGAATAAATCTTTTGGCAAGGAGCTTTCTTATTTCCTTTTGGCAAAATTCAAGGAGTTCTGTGGTACAGGCCAAGCAGAAAGGAGAGAATGAAAGAGAGAAACGCGAAAGAAGAAAAGAACTGACTGTATTAATTCCATATCCTCACTACACGCATTCGCATATGCATATATAGTGAGTGTTCGTGATAACCGATTACAGCTTCCATTTCCTACAACTGAATAATAGAGCTAACCAACTCAGTAACAGTTATCTAACTAAGTAACAGAATACACCCGTTAGTATGCCACGCGTACAGCCCATCTAAATGACCCTGCATGCTGCCACGTATCATCTTGGTTCATCTGATGGGTCTCGCCTGACACTATGAACCTGTTTTCAGTTTTTCGAAATCGAAAGAGAATACAAATGGGGATTAGATCTGGCAGAATGGGCTAATCATTTACAATATGGCAAACCAAGGTTCGAATCCCTGTCAAGGAAGAGGCCACATTTATTACTTGACAGAAACTCAAATAAGATTGTCTACGTTTGGAAGATGCATGTACTTTAACAAAAAAAAAATTGAAAGAAAATAAATACCACTAGATGGGTGTGGTCGTTGTAGCTCTTAGACTGTTTGTCACTTAAGTTTGAAATGTGAATCTTGTTTTATTTTTATTTTTACATTGCTTTTGCTGTGGAGGCCTAAATTGGCCAATTATTTAGGCTCCATTAGAATTCTGGAGCAAACCTCCCTAGGTGTTTATCTATTTTATGTAAGGTTCTTTAATTCTGTTTGGTTTTGGTGCGTTTAATCTGTGACTGGATTTTCCTTGTATTTCTCACTCAGTGGACTTGCCATAGATCCTGACATTGGTTATTATTTTAAGGAACGACTTGCCAAATCTGGTCCTTATGACGGAATGAATTTACTGGGAACATCAGATTTAAAAGTTTTAGTGAATGATGAAGTCAGAAGAGGCCAACTTGTTACTAATACCAATAGATTTAAAACTGGAATCAGATGTATTTTCTGCTAGAGAGCCGGGTGAAAATCCTGTGGAACTTATTTCAAAATCTTCCTTGAAAGTTACACACAAGAGGCCACGGAAGTCAAGAACCAGCAATGATGGTGCCAATCCAGTTGATTCAGTACCAGTAACTAAAAGAACAATGCAGCTGGAACAGCATGGAACTGAATATGCTATTGTTCCTTGTGACAGCAAATTTTCGGAGTTGGAAAAAAAAAAAAGAAATGCTTGCAACTTGCCGGTTGCTGAGGGAATACAAAGTTCACTTGTTACCATGGATTTATCAAAATCGAATGCGGTTGCAATGGACAATGGAAACCATGAAGGTCTTCCGATTCAGAATAGCTGGTCCTGCTCCTCAGCCTCGGTGCCTGCGAACTTGAAAAATTTGACATTGAGCAGCTTGAAAGCCATTGCAAAGCAGCACAACGTGAAAAAATATTACAGAATGACAAAAGGACCTTTGTTGGAACAATTAGCTCATGTACTCGGTGGCTGGTGAATTTACTCTAGATTTAAGGGATAACCCATTTCTGCTATGCTGCTTTCGATATTGTGGTTGAAATAATAGTGTGCAAATGATAGGAGGTATGCACGTTTCTTCTTTCTTGCTGGTTTGTCTTCGTGATATCATGGCATTCATGTATGCGTCATGACGCTATCACAGTACAGCGGACAAAGATGCTTACTAACAGTATATTCGTAATCATCAAAGTTGGCAGATACCATCAAGTGAATTTAATTACTTAATTATAACTAACAATGATATTCTAATCTGTACAAAGCCCCAACAGTGTTTAAGCGGGACGGATCTATAATCTCATATATCCAAGGCTATCACTATCCACTATGCACAAAGTACAAGGATATACATGCCTCAATACAACAACAGAATGGAAGAGGGGAAAAGGCAACCTACAACACAACAAAGAGAGATAATCTATACGTTGATACAACACAACACCCATTTTCCCGCTACCCTCCTTATTAATTAAAATCACGTGGAAGTAGTGGCTATTGGGTCTGCTCCGGGAATATATAGACGGTGCCAGCAGAAGAGTCGTCAAACTTGTCATTCCCAACTTTCTTTACCTTCTTTGGTCTCTTGGGTTTCTGGACCACTGGATCAGTATTTTGAGTAGCATCATACAACTCATACTCCATCGGCGTTGAACTACTGTTAAACTCGTTCATCTTTTGAAAATTCCTTGCCCTTGATGCGGTTTGCTTGTCAGAGGCAGCTTTTCTCTGCAAGTTTACAATACAAATTCACGAAAATTAACTTGAAATGTGATTTGCTGAAATGAATAAAAAAGAGGGATTCTAGTTGTAAGATATCTAATGAAACCATCGTTGAAATTGATATCTCATCCAAAGAGAAAGATATCAAATATCTGCAATCTAATTAATCAGCAATTCCTAATGCCTCATGCATCAAATCTTTCCCCAGCAAATGAGAAACAAAACTTCCTATATAAATTTTTTATCATGCACCCATTAGAAGCATCAGCACCATCAATACTCATATTATCGGGTTACCTTTTTATTACTAGGCTTTGATCCCTCGGGGTCAAAAGAAATATCATTATCCGGGCCCTGTGGTCCAGAGTCTGTTAGATCTTCCAGAGACGCATCACCTTCTTCATTTACCCGTATACCCTTCACAGTTTGTTTCCTCTTATGCTTATCCTTTACCTGGAAGTATAAATTGAGGTGAAGCATGATCAGAAACTCTCAAAATTGGTTTGAGCATTCCTCTTTTGCCATCCCATACCAGTGGCCAACAATATTCAACATTTTCTGGGGACCAGATTCACAACCAACCTGAAGAGGAATTTCCTTGAATTTCTGCTCCATCTGCACATCATCCAGAAGCAAAGATACAACATCCTCAGGTGCTAAAATATCACCAGCAGAACCACCTGTCATGACGAGGTTCTGTACAGTGCTTTTTTGACTTGCTCTGAGAAGAATCTTCTCTTCAACTGTCTCTTTACATATAAGTCTGTAAACAGTGACCTACAAGATTTAAAATGAAATAAAATCAGTTAAAACCAAAATAAACTGAGTATTTCCATATTCTTGTAAAAAAAATCAAAGCTTGTTTGCAGAAAGAGAGGCAAGGTGAAAGAGCAACTGTGGCACGTATGCAAGCAAAGCATGTACAAAGAGAGAGCTTGGCTTGGTGCATTTATTTATTTATTGTGTAGAGGGAGCGTGCAGGTTGTTCTTTTCAATAATAGGTTGGATCTAACAAACTGAACTTTTACTTTCTTTGTAATTAGGGACAGTGCATGATCCGGCCAATCAATTCAATAATCCAGAACCAATACATGGTTAAAACTAAGCAGTTAGCATAGTACTCTTTCTACATTGGCAAAAGAAAAAGAAAAAGGTTGAATTTTCTTTCTTCGACATGGAGCAATCGCATTGATTGGTCTCAAATATTAGTGCAACACTCTTCTAATCAATTGTCAAATGCATAAGCATGGAGGGGGATGAGGAAGAAATGGCTAACATCTTTTGTTTGACCCAATCGATGAGCTCTATCCATAGCCTGCTGATCCAGTGTGGGATTCCAATCATTCTCATAAAAGATTACTGTGTCAGCAGCCGTCAAGTTAATACCCAATCCACCAGCTCTTGTACTAAGTAAGAACACAAAAACATCATTCCTGCAACCATAAAATTACATATATCATTACTGTTAAGAATGCACATGATTTAACTTCATTTAGAAGTCATATTAGAATATGTTATTTGTCTCAATCAACGTTTTGAATTATGTATTTTTATTTTGGAGCTAATTTGGAGAGATTGATGTCCTAGGTATATGTTGCTAAGTTGGCAGCATCAAATGTGATTCTTCTTGAACCATCTATTCTACCTCTGGCCTTCACAGTAATAACTAACTTGAATTCCCTTTTTGTTTTCTATTTTATCCATTCCTCAGTTACACTACAATAAGAAACTGCATAAAAGTAACGTTTAATAACACTAGGATAGGGTATCCCTGCAAGATGGCAAGACGTTACCTATTCTGGAAGTCTCTAACCATGTCTCTGCGGTCCTGAATAGCTGATGATCCGTCAAGTCTAAAATATCTATATTTTCTATAGTTCATATAGTCCTGCAAGTTGCATTGAATAGTAGCAGCATGAAAACTCCAACAAAGTCAAACAGTAAGCACCTAGGAAAAATACAATGCTGCCATATAAGTCATTCTCAGACCTTGTGGGAAGATTTCCACTTTCAAATCATTGAATTTACTCATTCACCCTAAAAACATCATATTAAACTCATTTTGCTTAAAAAGACTCATTTTTGTTGCTTTAGAAAAGAATTGCAAGTCACAGATCTCATCCTATGCTGCTTTCACAGAACCATTACAATAAAGAACTCATACAACTAGTGGCCCACGTGGCAGGAACATAAGACCAAAGACTTTGTCTTCTAGACATGATTAGAGTCAAAAAGTTTAACATTGTAACAGATGTAGCAATACCTCAAGAATATTCAGCATCTTAGTCATCTGAGCAAACAAGAGAACACGATGATTTTCAGCCCGCAAGCGTGTTAATAATATGTCAAGCGTTTGAAGCTTCCCAGAGTCCTGTATTAAAACTATGCCTTAGCAAATCATTTCAAAATAAAATTTGAAGAACAGGGAAGGTGAAGGGGGGAAGGAGGTCACTCGATAAAAAATAAAGAAAATACAGCACTTACAGTGAGCAACTTTGCTGGATCAAAATTTCGCATAGGGGGGGATGAACCTAAAATTTTGTAGGTTAACTGGAGAGCAGGCTGTGCAACTGGTAGTTCAGAATCAATCTCTTGAATTAAATGATGGGGAGGATAATCTGGCTTTCTAGGTCCATTAAACTCTGATGTACGAGCAAATCCCACAAGCAATCTCTTAACCCAAGGGTCATGCAACTCTTCAATTGTTTTATAAGAGAAGCTTCGATCTGAGCAGTGGGCAACAATCTAGGAAGAAAAGAAGGAATAAAGACATCAATTAATGATCATTTTGCAAAATAAAGCCTGAGGATTAGGTAGTAAGGAAACATAACATACTGGGGGAGCTCTACTCCGAGGGATATATGTATATGCTGAGTGAATAAGTCTTGCATTGGATAAAATCCTATCTTGATACGGGACAACCAATGCCTCAAAAGGAGCATGGCTGGGGCCAGTAGCAAACCTTCTCTGAAAAATCCTTGTCTCAGATTTCATTGGCACCAATAACATTCGTGTAACACCCCTCACTTTTCCTCTTTCAAGGTAACTGTATTCAGGATCATGATCTACAGTCTCCGTTATGAAGTCCACAACTTCATTGATAAATTTCTGTTCCCATCTCACCATAGAAAACAGTACTTGCTCCATAAAAGAACCAGTAGCTAAAAACATCACTTCTTGCGGGGACAAATCCATCAAATGAGCAAAACCAAAAGTTCCACTTTTAATAAATGACGCATTTGATTTATTCCCTTCAGAGAAGATAGATCGAAAAACATTCTCCGGGCTATAAACATTAAAATGTCTCTGAAAAAATTCTCTGCCAACACCACGAGTAGTTGTTGAATTGAGCAATTTAGAACCCCGCATGATTTCTTGATGGACAAGTTTTGGCATCTAAAAAGATGAGAACAAAGTTAACATTACAAATGATGTATAGTGTGGCATGTGGATCACGTTTTACCAGTAACTTGGATATAGAATAAGAATCAACATAATGAGAGACGGGCGTATTTGGCCCGCAAATGCAAGTTGTAATTTAGAATCAGATTAAAATTAGTCTATAGATCAGATTTACAAGTCAGATCATATTCAAATGTACTTAATCATTCGAAGATAAACATACATCAAGAACAAAATTAAAAAAAAATCTCTATTACAATTAAAATTTAGTGACATGGCATTTATCTACTCTCTATCACTTTTCTTCCTCCTACTTCAACTCCTCTTAACCTTGAGCAACTGCAGTGAACTTTACAAATAAAACTTTCTTAAAATATAAGAAACTAAACTACATATACTAGTCCACAAAAGGAAAAAAAAAAAAGTAACACCGCAATAAGGGCCTGAATTGAATTTAATATTCTTTCTATGAAAAGATTTCTAATCCACAGAATGAACTTGCTCCGCAATAGACATGCAGTGCAACTTTCAGTTGTACACATAATGCCAAGTTATCTAAGATACCGCAATTTCTTTTGGAACAATAACACTTCAATAAGAATGGAATTGATGCCAACAATTCTGAAGTTAAACAGACACAAAAAATGATTTGGAACAGTTTACACAACATAAGCTTGATGGCACCAAACATACTATAATAGTAGCTTGCTTATGTTTTAAAATTTAAGAGAGCAGTGTCAGGCAGAAAAAGGAAAATGAAAGGGGGGCAGGGGGTGAAGAGGAAAGAATAATGAGATTAAATTCCTCAGAACAATAGAAAGGTTTTTATGCCATACCTTGTATGATATTGGATTGTGACCTCCAGAATAGTATACATCCTCCAACTCCCCGAATGGAGGAGGAAGAAGGGAATTTGGGATCTCTGCAAAATTATAGAATGTGACTCCCTCACTCCTCTCAAACAACTCTGGATGGTTGCAAACCTGTCACGATTAAAGAGCATTGTTTATTCTAGGAAATAGAGGGAGGAAATGAACCTCAGATGCCAAAAACTAAGTATCTTGTCATTACTAATATAATGATCATTGCAAATCTTATGAGAGAAAGAGAACCTCCAATGAATGGACTGTCTACCTTTCTTAGTTGAATAACAATATTCATTAAATTCAGAATTCTCTTATCATTGAGCTGCCCACGATTACCATCAAACAACTCAGCAAGAGATATTTTATTCTTGATTGCTTGATAGAAAGCTTGCTGCCGAGAACTCAACTTGCAGTGCACTGTAACCTCTGTTTTCTTAGTCAGTTCAGATATTACATCTTTTTTAACTCGCCGCAGCATGAAAGGCTTTAGAATAGAATGCTGTCAGGATAAGAACAACCAAAAGATCGGTCAAAAGGTTTGGGGCAAAAGTTTACGAGAGTCCAAACGAAAAATAAAATGAAGAACAAAGCAATAAATACAAATGAGACTCAATGGTATAGAAAAAATCTTAGCTCAATTCATACTTTTCTACAACAGTGCAAGATGCAATAGTAAATTTCAAACATCAGCTTACTATAGATATTAAACAAGAAATGCAAACTTACCAATCTGTTCAGTTGATGTTCATTTAAAGTACCTCCATGTTCTGCATGGTTCTCGATTCTAGCATATGACCATAGAAGACTGTTAGACCACAGTTACACTGTCAAAAAAGTCCAACTAAAATGAACAGAAAATACCCTTTCGAAAACCATTCATTAAACTGTTCATGGCTGTCGAATAAAGTTGGCATAATAAAGTGCAGAAGAGCCCACAATTCTGCCATATTATTTTGAATTGGTGTGCCAGTCAGCAGCAGGCGATTCCGACAATTAAAACTGAGGAGTGTCTTCCATCTTATACTGTCAGATCACAGATGTTGAAGAATTTACACATGAGAATATTATTAAAATGAATTTTAAAGGCAGTAATCACCACACACATGATAATACAACGTCAAATATCTTAATCCATCACAAGCAAACTAATAAAAAACAAATTATACACATTCAGCAATGCAATCCCAATAAACAACTAATCCATGTTCTTTTAAGGATACAATAATGACGTTGCAGTTGAGATTAGTTAGTTAGTATTAGAGTTAGTGAAGATAGTTAATAGATTGGTAGAGTTATTTAATCCCAAGGCTTATAGAGGGGTTGGGTAGAGAACAATAATGGGTTGAAAGGAATAAAACTTCTCATAATTCTTTTGTCTCCCTCTCTCCCTCTTTCTCTCGTTTTCCTTCTTTCTCCTTCTTTTTCTGATTCCCAACATTTATTCTGTAACAGAATATTCAGCAGAAACAATGATGATATATATCATTCACTCAAGCACCTCGGATTCATAATATAATCAGAACCTGTTTGAACTTTTAATTGCCTGGGCTTCATCTAATACCATGTACTGCCATTTCACACGCCGAAAATACTTCTCATCAGATACTAGTAGCTGGTAGCTTGTAATGAGAATGTGAAATTTCGCTTCCCTGGCAAACAAGAACAGAATATTAACTATAGTCATCTGAGAGATGAAAAGACCAGAAAGATAAGTTACACCGAGAATAAGATATATGACAGGGTTCATAATTTTGTGTTAACCAGTTAACCTCATATCACAACTCCCATACACAGAAGCCAAGAAGTTGCCTATCTATGCAGATGAGAAATGCCTTGCTACCAAACTAACAACGCACAAGAAAGTCATCCTATATTCCTTCTGGATGCCGCACTCACCCCACCATACAATAGGGGATGTCAGTTACTAATCTTCCTCATCTTCAACAGACCAAGAACCAGCATTTCAAGACATTTAAAATAAAACAATTCACCTTCACTACAGCTTGGACAAGGAATTATTGAAAGCCAAATTACTGTATTTAAAAAATTCAGACAAATTAAAATCCCTCTTGTCTGAGATTTACTCAAAACAAGGTTATTTGTGCCATTTCAAAAATTCACTCTCATGATATATTAAACAAGAGAGAATTTGTAAAACTGAATACCGAAATAAGGCCAAACAACTCGACCCAAAAAATCAAACCAACTGAAAACTTGTTGAAGTTTGCTCAAAATATGTCATCAGTGCCATTTGGAAAATTTACTTACATATAAAAGAAAGACATTGTGAAGCTGAATGCAGATATAATCCTTCTAACAGAAGACAAAACCTTTGTTTAGTTTATATTTTCTTCCTTTATGAAGCAAATCAACAGTCTATCTAAGGAGCTTATCTTATCACCATAATCTATCTTTCAGTCACTGAAATAAAGAAACATCCAACCCTGGGGCAGGCAGTGCAGAAAGGAAATCAAGTGACCAATTTAAATAACTTGTTAATGTACAAGGTGTGAAATGAAGATTACCTACGATAGAGATCCTTTGGGTTGATACTTTTCCTAAGTACTGTCCGCTCATGAAGCCCTCCCCAGTAAGGAAGAACTTTCATCTCAGGGCAGAACCGCTCAAGTTCTTCATTCCAATTGTTCAATACTGATGCAGGTGCAACAACCAAAAATGGTCCCCATATATTTTTCTCCTGCATGGGAAAAACTGTTAAATTAAAGTCATTAGAATTCTCAAAAACACGAGGTTGGCTGGTTACCTCAGCTAAATGGGCTAAAAAAGCCATGGCTTGAATGGTCTTTCCGAGTCCCATTTCATCAGCAAGTATGCCATTCAGACCCTGCTCATAACAATTAACTAACCACTGAAGACCTTTTAGCTGATATTCTTTAAGACAGCCTATAAACAGTTCTGGTGTCCGAACTGTTGATGCCACAGGCATGGTTGAGCTGTACCAGAACATCACACAATTCACTTAAAACTCAACATTATTGCTTAATATCATAATCACCAATGCCATCTGGATAAAAATTAACACAGAAACATGCAAATACATGTATAAATGCCCATGTATGTGCACATGTATTTGTCTGTGTGCCAGACAGAAGGGAGGACAAAGAGAACTCACGGGGTTTGCAAATCAATATTACTTGCTCCTGCAACTTCCTGTGAAACTGCATCAGTTTCACCAGCCTGACGCAGCCTCAAGCATTCACTATCAAAAGCACTCGTCAACTTTCTCTGCTTAGAGACAGCTTCTTGAGCAGCCTTCAAAGCTTCCTTCTTCAGTTCAGCCTCTTCAGGATCTTCCTCCTCACTAGGCCCAGCATCTGAATAGCCAAGTTCTGCATCTTGATCATCTGCCTTTTCATCTACTGTAGGTAAATCATCAGAGGGCAGTAAGTTTGACTTGTTCTGCATAAAGTGACTGTATAGCTCAGTTTGCTGTATAAGGAAATTCAGCCTTTGCTGCTGCCTCTTTGCTTCTCGAAGTTCCTGTTCACGCCTCAAAGCTTCTGCAGCTTCTTTCTCCTCTTTTTTCCTCAATTCTGCCTATAATGAATGAAAGCAGCAATTAAAAAAGCATCCAAGTACAAATCAATGTACAGTAAAATTTACAAAAAGCATTTCAAATTACAATTCCAATTACCGGGTAACTCCTACCAAATAAACCATTTTTTCAGACATAACACAGTGCAATAGCAAATAAACAGTCCAATTCTGATCACCGGGGTAAAAACAAGGTCCAATTTTTCTCATCTAAGTCTTAACATCCAACTCACCAAACGGTTCAGGCACCCCATTAAATTCACAACGCTGAAGGGTGCACAAGATTACAGATTGAAATGCACAATATTTAGCATTCACCAGGAAGGAGGATCCTAAGAATAGCAGGTATGATTAATTTCCACTGAACGCACACCATTATCACACATAAAGAAGCTTCTTAAAACCCATGTTCTTTTAGTTTTTAAAAACAAGAGCCATTATCATATATTCAGAAAGGAAATGAATAGTACCATCTCCTTATCTGCTCGCTTCCAGAATAACAAGACGTCTCTAGCTAGTTTCCGGGTGCGAATGGGTGCACTCTTCATGAATTTAAGAGATCTACTCACTTTCATTCTGACCTGAAAGAGAAGGGTATCTATACAAGTCAAATATCATATCACATGATTGAGAGTTAAAACTTGATTGATGATACATATCAGAAACCAAACCATAACAAAACAGATGAAAGATGTGCAAATGGTATGAAACAGAGCATGCCTCTCTTTGACAGTTCTCTGAGAACCTCTTGGCATCAACAAGTTGCTTTCGATGGAAACCAGCAAAAAACCTATGATGCTTCGGTATGTCTCTTCTTACAATATTTACCCAGACCTTTCCGATTCTTTCCATTTCCTCCTTCTCAATCAAAGAAGGGTCTTTCTTTACCTTTTGCTTCTTAGGTAGGCTTCTTTCAATGATCTGCAGCAGAGAAGAAATAAGGATCAACAAAAGAGGGAGAGTGGGAATTGGAGAGAAAGGTCTCCCGTAATATTACAATACCCATGCATACCTCATATGTGTCACCTTTCTCTAAAACCTTCACATAATAAACCTGCAAGACACCACCCTCAGACAAAATAGATCGCTTAATATTTCCAGCAGCTCCCTCTGGGATGGAAGAATTCAAACCAATATCAGATACTTTCAGACTAAATTGATGAGGTGAATGAGAAGCTGACATGGCCTTCAACCGTGCCTGAAGTGAATCGTATTGAGATAAGGTTTCCCCCATGCCTACTCGGTTTCTAGTCCCAACCCTCTTATCAGAAGCCATCATTGCAGCTAAGGATCCCAAATCCAAGGTGCCTTTCAAGTAAAATTCCTCAACTCGGATATCCAAAAAACTTGGAAGGTTCAGCATTGCTGCTAACTTATCATAAGTAGGAGGAATTTTGTAAGTAACGCCATCTCCAATATCTAAAGAAGCTGGTTCATACATAGTTCTGCAAGTAAAAGAAAATGATGGTGATGATCATGATCATGATCTTACAGAACATTAAGTCATAACTAAAATTGCACATTCCAAATGCTCCAACACTATCCGGCCAACAGGGAAGAGAAATAAAACCTATTGGATCCATATTGCCGTCTGACTTCTGCATCACGGTAGTTTACAGATTTCTGAGGATTAATATCATTCGGCCACTCAGATGTAGTCTCCAGAGAATGTTTTCCTCCTCGGTGCTCATTCACTAACTTCCGAGGTTTCAAACCTATGTTACTCTTAATGAGTGGAGCACTAACACGATTTTGGGCAGGACTGGATGAGGTATCTTTATACCTCCTCTTGTATTTTTGAATATGTTCCCCAAGCATTGATCGGTATCGCTCCTCAGTCATGTGTGTTCCAACAAAATTACCCTTGTCTTCGTCGTCAATGTTTTGAGACCACTTCCTCTTCTTCAGCAAATTTACCTCCCTTCCACGCATTCTCCCATTGCTGTGATTTGCGACTGCCCCACCTATTCATGGAAGTATCCCGAAAATACATGATACAAATTTGCATGAGTTAGCGCTGGTTCTCCAAAATTCATCCACTGGCTATGCAGCGGAGAAAACGTGCATAATAGAACTATAGTTTGCGTGCATGAAATCCAAGTAGGTAAAGAACCTTTGAAGACCAACAAAAAGGGGGAAAAAAAAACAATGCCTACCTTGGCTATCTCTGCTCTCATCCTGACTACTATTCCCATAATAATCAAAATCATCATCTTGTTGTGGGACTTGAAAATTCATCAAAGACTACAAAACAATGCAACAAGAAAGACCAAAAAAATAAAGAGCAGGAATAAAATTTCGCGGGAAAATAAGCTTTAGGAAATGTAAGAAAGTATTAGAATCAATTATGCAAAACTCTAGTAACCCACCAAAAGCGATAAAATTTAAAAAAAAAAAAAGCTTGGAGACATGATGCAGGAATATAGAACCTCTAGCCTTAGGAAGGCATTCCAGCAAACAGAAGCATAAAACACAATAACTTGAGTAAAATATGAAAGCTACGAAAGAATGGGGAAGGCCAGAGCGACAAACCTCGAGATTGAAAAGACTGGAGTACGAGAGCAAGTCCTTGGATTGCCTTCTTTGATCCATGGGGTATGACGCGATTACAATGTGAGGGTAACCTTGACCGGAGAAACCCTAATTCCCTGGAAAGTCATGAAGGAAGAGATCGGCACAAGGAGAAAGTGAAGCTGCTCAATAGCCCTAAAAGGAGTATGGTGGAAGACAAGGGAATGGAGTGGTGCGTAGGATAAGTTGGGTGGCAAGAGGGAAGGGAGGAGTGGAGGACGCAGGCGGTGCACGTAAAATCAAAGTGTGCTAACGTACACTGAATGGGTGACATTGTCTTAACGTGCGCTACGACTGGTGCGTGTGAAGTTCCACTTTGCAGGAGCAGGAATTTTCGCATCCAGTTCAGTGTAAGCGGTATAGAGCGGGAGCGGACGGAGGGAGACACGTGGAGAAGGTCCTCAAGCAATGTGTCCTGTGAGTGGTTTTTTGGTACAACCTCAACAGGTTCGTTGGGCTTTTTATCCAAAAAAATCACTCCAGCAGCCGCCCATTAGAAGCCCAATAATGAAGGGCCCAGTATTAACTTCAACTAATTTGCTCAGTAAAAGTAAAAGTAAAAGTAGTAAAGTACAACCAACAACGTTAATGTGCGTTTAGAACACCGTTTCTCAAACGGTACGCATAAATTAAAATAAAATTATTTTGAAATCTGTAAAAATCATCTTGAAATTTATTAAAATCATCTTCAATTTATAAAACCATCTCAAAATCCGTAAAATAACTCAAAATCTGTAAACTCATATCTCTTGCAATAATCAAGTTTTGAATATTTATGAAAGACATGTCCACCTTTAATATCCACCGCTAATGTCAATGCTCGTAGATGCTCCTTCGCAGCCTCTTACCATAAAAAAAACAAAGAAAGAAAGAAAATTGACCTTTAACGCCTAAAACAATCGTACAGCTAAAATAAATGTTTTTTCCTTCTGACGAAACATCCATCCACGTCCAATGCGAAGCTAGAGGAGCTTTCATTCTTGAGTTAATTATAAGCCGGTATCCAGCACTTTCATCACCGACTAATCATGTCTGAATATCCAAACAAGCCCCCCGGCTACGGATACGGTTACGGTGCGCCGCCGACAGGCCAGCCCTATGGCTCGGCGCCAACCTATTCCGCCAACCCCTACGGTGCATCCCCGCCACCACATGGCCAAGGCAACCCTTATGCTCCGGCTGCCGCGCCTTACGCTGCACCCTACTCGTCACCTGGTCAGAAACCCCCGAAAGATAACTTCCAAACCCATGGTGGCGGCAGCGGAAGCTACCCGCCTTCGTCGGCGACTTCGTACCCAAACCCTTTCGCAACACTGGTACCATCAGCGTTTCCTCCTGGCACCGATCCCAGCGTAGTTGCCTGCTTCCAAATTGCAGATCAAGACGGCAGTGGATTGATCGATGACAAGGAATTGCAGATGGCGCTTTCGTCCTACAATCAGAGCTTCAGTTTGAGGACTGTTCATCTTCTCATGTATCACTTTACCAACACCAATGTCAGGAAAATTGGTACTCTACGTAACATTTTATATTATCCATTTTTTCAATTGTCCGGGAATTGTGGAATTCGGACCAGGGATATTAAATGTCCCGACAAATTAAGCCGGGGGAGTATTTGCTCCGGCATGTGGTGCTGAATTTTGCGGACTCGCCAACCCGGGGGATCGTCAGGATAGAAGATCCCCGGTGGATGCGGTGGGTCTCCGTTTGGACACGTGGTGGTGGGGTGGCTTCTTACTTGGGTCAGTAAGCAACTGCATGTAAAATTAAAAAAATGCCCTTTGCTTTGCGTGTTATCTTCTTCTTCTTTTTAATTTGTTTTTGCCTTTTCAGGGTGTTGTCTCTTTTCTTACCACCGTGAAAATAGGGTCCAGATGGCCCCAGTGTTTGTATTGAGTCATCTTGCTTAAATTACGCGGATTTGGTGTGGTCAACTCAACTTCGCGGTTTTGGTTGTTTCAACTAATGCCTCCTCTTTCTATTTTATTTTTTACCAATAGTTCTAGTATACAGACCTTGGGGATGGAAACAGGTCAGGCCTGTATGGGAAGAATCTGGCCTGTGACCTGTATACTGTAACACCCCAAATTTTAATATCGAAATACGTAACGAAATTTTCACCATATATCGATAATGAGGATTTCCAACGTTCATTTATAAAAAGTATCATCAATCCGGCCAAAATACAAAATCCAAATAGCAATTCAAATCCTCATTAAATATCAGAGTAAATCAAAATAAAATGCGGAAGTCTTAGGGTCATGGCAATTCAAAATAATAACATGTGCCTAAGGGCACAAGGAAGCCAATAAGGCTCATTCCATAGGTGCCTTCCCTTGCTGCCCTACTAGAACAATCACCTGAAAAATGTTAATATAATGGGGTAAGATTCCATGCCCCAAGTAACTCCGAAAGTTTCTACCGCACACAAGCAAACGGCATACAATTAAAGAGGAAGAAAACGATTTATGAAATACATTTGTATA
>JANTPZ010091446.1:9505-30129 GCA_025593235.1 Vachellia pachyceras
AGCTGTTGAGATTGTCATTAATAACATTACCAACCTTTATTATCAACATCAGCAATTATTTATAAGACCTTATGGTAATTTCATAAATCTTTAAAAAAATTTATTCATTAATTCTTTTGTTTAGAATTTAATTGTAAATTATCCGCCGAGTTCCGCTTGGGATGGAGAAAGGTGAGGGGACTGATGCGAAAAGGAATGGTTCTGGCTTTGGGAATTAGGGATAGAATCTGAAGGAGATCAGGTTCGGCCACGTGCCTTAACAGAGAGAATCAGAATCCCCTCCTCCGCCCAATTACCAACCTGCCCTTGTGCTTTTAACTAGGACACCGGCTGTTATTTTTCAAAAAAAAAAAAATCAGAGATATGCGAACTAATCGTGGTCATTACGGTTATACTTCAACCTGTTCTTCTGGGATATGTACTGTTTTGTAGTGTTGTCCACGTACACGATTATAATTACCGGTGCATTTAGTGAAGCATTGGCACACAGAAATTCTAAAGTCAACGACATATATGTGTGAAAACCATTATCCATTACACTAATTTTGCATTTATTTCTCAGACAAAAAAATGCTAACCATTGTTGAAAACTCATGATTCTCCTTTCCTATTCTTCTACAGTTTGATCATTCCAGTCTTTCGTACTATTGTCGGATCAGATAAGATTTGAGTATCATCATATCCAATTGAGAATAATTATTTTAGAGGTATTACTTTTCATTTATACTAACTTGAATTTGAGATTTCATAATTAAACCGTCAAAGCTCGAGACTTCATACTTAGAGCTTGTTCGAAATGTTTCTATCTATTAATGTGTTTACGTACGTACATAAGTTTACCAATTGCAGGATCCATCCATCATCACCCATGCATTAAGAATATTTATCAACAACTTTTCTATTTAAAATGATGAGGGTGGGAATTGAAAAACTAGAAAGCCTAATATATAAAAGGGTACGGTTATGGTGCAATTTAACAACAATAATTTCTCATCGAAAGCACATGCATAATTAAATTTTATAGGATGTAAAGGTAGACAGAATATTTTAAAATATGATTCTTTTTTAGCAGGTTTAATAAGAGGTGGTATCTTGTGAAGAAAAATATTTTAAGCAAAAGAAAGATAAATACCCTTGAGAAATCTAACTCAATTGAGCCTAATATAGAAATCAATTAACATTTTTAAAAGATTATAAATTTAAATAAATCATAATTATAATATATATTAAAATAATTAAATGTATCATTAAATTATAGATTAATTTATAAATAAGTAAATTAATTTAAAAAATAATAAATATATTAATTAACTAACTTCTTTAATCTTTAAAATAAATTAAATAAGAAAAGCTAACCATTTACGGAGGCCGGTTGGCTCAATCACTGTATCCTCCAAACTGACATGAGTACATGGCATGTGTCCTTTTTCTTTTCAAGCTCATGGTCGGAATTATAGGGACGTATGTATACATGCGTGTGTTGCATATGAGCTCGTTGTTGACTAAAGGGTGAATACCAGCTTTGGTTCTCATAATTTTCATCGATTTGAATTTTGATCGGTATAGTTTTAAAGATGTGTTTTTGGTCGATGAAATTTAGTCTTCATGAAATCATGAATCCCTGTAATTTTAAAATGATCTAAATGAGATGTTAACGCCGTTAAAATTAATGATCTTTTGTTGATGTCATTGATGTTGCATGATGACTAGATATAATTAATGTTTACATTAATTGGTTAAACCTCCTTTTGATCCTTAATTATAATTTGTTCTGTTTTAGTTTTTGCTTTTTAAAGTTTAAAAGTAGTAGTTTTTATTCCTCAAGTTTACTCTGGTGAAAATTGTGAGTTCCTATGGTCTTAACATGATTTAAATCCAACACTAACATATACCGTTAATTTTGTTTATGTGTCATTAATTCTGTTAATTATGATGAAATAGCCTAATAACAAAAAATATTACATTCTACCCTTGATAAAAAAAACTAACTTTGTTGATTTCGTCATCGTATAACTCAACGGTTCTAATACTTGTTTGGTATTATATTTTGATTATACTCTTCAAAAAGGAACATTGGATCTAACAAATTCGTCTGAGTTAAAATATTTAATGAGAACTTATAAAAAATAAATTTTATTTATTTTACACCTTTCACTCAATGAAAAATAGGTTGGATTCTACATGATCAAACATGTGTGATATGATCCTTGCGGATTGGATCATTCATATAATATACAAAAAACTTAAGATATTTGATATATTCATTTTTGAATGAGATCTCAATTTCAATGACGCTTTCGTTATATATCTTGATACAGGGATGCAATTTTTAGAATCGATGTCCTGTTTTGCATGAGGGTAGAATTAAAATATAGTATCGAACAAGTAGGTGTATCTGTTGAGTTATATGGTGGTAAAATATAATCAATGAGGTTAGTTATTTATTAAGAGTGGAATGTGAGATTTTTGGGTTATTAAACTATTTCACCATAATTAATGGAATTAGTGCCAAATAAGCAAAATTAACAGTGTTTAATATTAGGTTTAAATCCTTTTAAAACCATGTTGACTCAATTTTCGACGGATGAAACTTAAAGGATTAAAATCATAACTTTTAAGTTTCATAGATTAAAACCTAAATTAACGCAAACTGCAAGGACTAAAATTATGTTTAATCAATCCATGTAAGCATTAGTCATATCCGATCATTAGGCCAAATCAACAAAAATAACATCGTTAATGGCATACCAACAATTTTAACATTGTCAACATGATTTATTTCATTTTTAAATTATAAGAATTAACAGTTTTAGATGGATTAATTAAACTTCAAGAATAAAAAACATAACTTTAACCCATATTGAGGGAAACCATGAGAATCAAAAGGTTATGTTCACCCTTAATTAACTTAAGAGTAGTCTAACAAATTAATCTCGTTAATTGTTTGATAATAAACCCCTGTAAATTCTGCAAAATAGAACATGATGTGTCACGAGATCTATCTGCACAGAAATAAACTAGTTTTAAACATATATATTGTGACGATCATATTAGGCTTCCTAACTAGCTAGCTTGGCAGAAAATAACGATCTAAGCAATTGATTAATGGTCAATTTTTAAATGTTCTATTTATCTTATAGTTTGGCCAAGCTGAGCAGCTTATTACTGTTTGGAAAAATCATTATGAGATCTTAATCAATGAAAAAAATATAATTAGTAAAAGGTTTCAGAACATACAAGTGAACAATCATTAATATGTTATCTCTTCCAGATGAACTTATCTATATTTGCACATCAATGCTCTTTCTTTCTATGTATGTCTGTGTATGTATATTTACTTTTGCTTCAACGCAGTTGATTACGTAGACTTGTTTGGCCAAAAATAATCACTTCTATAACTAGTGCATAAGCACTGAAACCCAAATAGTAATTATTCCACGCATAAGTTGCCAAGAAAGTCAAATATATTATTCATGATTCACGTTGAATATGATTTGTTTGAAATCTAGAGATATAACTAATTAATATGGGTTTGTTTGGGAACTCCGTTCCCAAAACGGTTTACGTAAGCCGAAACAAAACAATCTTAAAATCTGTAAAAACCATCTTGAAATCCACAAAACCATCTAAAAATCTGCAAAGCCATTTAGAAATTCGTAAACTCATTTCTCCTGACGAAACTCCTTTATTTCCCAAACACAACCTATATCCGTGATAATTACTTCAAGTGCTTATTTGGAAAAGCTTATTTACTCACTATAAGCCCATTCAACAGTGTTTTTCTGTAAAACAAGATAATCTCCTATATATATTTACCTCAATTTACGTAAAAGTAATTTTTTACCGTCTTTCTAAACGAAGTACTGTGAGGGTTGAGAAGAGCAGTGCCTGTTGCCAGCTCACAGCTAATATGGGATTAATGTGGGTGATGATACATCTCAAAACACAACACGCAATCCCCTATGTGGCCCCACCATGTTGTCTGGAAGCGTCTCCCTCGTCCAATCACCAGTCGACAACACAATGTCCTTCCCCTGTTCCCACCGACTCCACACTCGACAACGCATTGTACTGCAAAGAACTCCTAACCCCACCCCCCTTAAAAAACACACACACGATAGAGAGAGAGAGAGACATAGAAACCCTAGTTTCTACCTCATCCTCAAATCTGCACAAGCTGGGCTGTCGTTTCTTCCCTTTAACTAGCTTGCATTCTTCCCCTCTTTACGAATCCTCATCACCAAAGTGGAAACAATAACATGTTGTAGACTCTATATAAACCACATATTCTCCCCCATTTCTCTACCTTGCCCTCTCTTTTTTGGCATTCTCTCTACCCTACTCTTCTTTCTTCTCCTCCTCCTCCCCAGCCTGACACTCTATAGGGTTTCCTTTATACGTATTTTATATTTATACAGGTAAGTTTTTCTACTTATATGCAAACATTATATCTCTGTCTTCCTATATTGGGCTCTCATCTGCTTGAATTTCAATTGATTCTGTGTGTCTTTCTTAGGAGAGGTAATTATTATGGGGAGAGGTAGGGTTCAGTTGAAGCGGATCGAGAACAGTGCCAGCAGGCATGTGACTTTCTCAAAGCGAAAGGCCGGCCTGCTCAAGAAAGCCAATGAAATCTCAATTCTCTGCGATGCTCAGGTCGCTTTGATCGTCTTCAACTGCAAGGGCAAACTTACTGAGTTCAACTCTCAATCATCCAGGTAATTCTTCCTTCCCTGTCTCATTTACACACACACACACACAAACACTCTTCTGTTCTATTTCTTCTCATATCTGTTTTTGTGCCCTTATACATGGTAATGATGATATCACTCTGTATTATGCTGAATTGCAAGTAGTAGTATTTTTTTCTATCCGAAGGCGTTTTCAGTTCCACACACACACACACTAGTTTAGAACTCGAGTTCTGACCTTTTCTTCAGTTCAAACAATCCTCCCACCACCACACAGACTAGGTTTTCTTTCTCTTATCTGACTCACTCGTCTTACTTTCCATTCCCTTAATGTCGTACAAGAGCAGCTTCGGCAGACATTACGAACATTAATTGAAGACATATACCACATGCATGCTCGTATAAGGGTGTTTGTGTAACTTGTTATCGATTACATCATGTAGGAAGAGTATACTTTAACTGTTTCTGGCAAATATAACGCACTTCATCTCTATAAATGCATATATACTGGTATTGAAAGTAATCCTTATAGTCGTCTTTTGATACAAGGGATCGATCCTGTGCCTAATGGAAAACAAAGGTGTATAAGTGACTAATAGTGGGGTGATAAAAATAGAAGTTGATATATTTGATCTTCTGGTTTAATCCTGTTTGTCTGATCCCAAACATGTATCTAACGCTTATCTAGGCTTTTGAGTATGTAGATTTTTTCTAAGACCACCTATAATACTTATTATGCTATATAGTATGCTTGCTTGCGATTATACTAATTGGAATCTTTTATACTATAGGCTGCCGTATTGCTAATGCTCTACAGTTTGCTTCACATGATGTAGAAGTTCTTATTTTT
Source organism: Vachellia pachyceras (assembly GCA_025593235.1). Taxonomy (NCBI): domain Eukaryota; kingdom Viridiplantae; phylum Streptophyta; class Magnoliopsida; order Fabales; family Fabaceae; genus Vachellia; species Vachellia pachyceras. Next base: position 15,047 of record JANTPZ010091446.1, read on the forward strand.
GTTTAAAAAATAACACTTCCAAATCCTGGCAGACCTACAACATTTGAAAAAAAAAAAAGATTATTTTGGAGGATTATAGTAGAAGAGGCCTCTCTACTCTTAGAGTAACTAATTAATTGTACCGTCTATTGGGCCCTTTTATCACCTGTTTCAAAGACAAAAATGAAGAAAGAATAAAACAATTTCAAAATGTATCTGACAGAAATAAGTTTTTTATTAGGTCCCAGCCATATGCAGTCTATGCTTGTTTGTATATGTTCTATATCTGTGTATCATTAAATGTAAATTAATATCGCTTTATTATGATCGGGTGTGCATGTAGCTTGTGGTTGGTTGAAGTTAATCTTTTCAATTACAAGGCTATGTTCTGTGAAGTGAGTGATATTGACAAAGAAGAATGACTACAGTAATATGAATATAATTTAAATTTCATGATTTCGAAAGGCGAGAAATGCAGTTTTTAAACAATCTTTCTTGGTTTTTTTCACATCTTTAATTTGATCCTAGAACATTCCAAGAGATACGTTAACCCAAACAACTTTTTCGCTATTTATTGCCATAAACCTAACACACACACACACACACACACGCGTACACACGATCGTGAGATTCTCAGAATGTTAAATTTTTTCCGGTCAAATTTACGATACATGCGAGTCACAGTGTTTCTTTTTAATAAGAGTGAATTCCATGCACTTGCACGGAGGAGCTTGGTATAAATCATACTATTTACTGTTTAAAAATGCATATATATATATATGTATTGATTTTTCTATTGTTTTGTTGAAATTTAAAAATGGAATATTATTTATGGGACACAGCATGGATAGCATTCTGGAGCGATATGAGAGATGCTCGCACTCAGAACAACTTGCTGGAACTAACAACGATTCCCAGGTAGCTGAGGTTCATATATACAGAAACATGTGATAATTTCTTTAAGACTTTCCTGCCCCAACTTAATGAGTCACCTCTGTTAAAAAAACTTAATGAGTTACTCTATATTGCTGAAACATGACACTAACTTCGCCTTTTGTATTTTTTGGGCTCATCCGTTAACGCGATAGAGAAGTAATTTTACGTAAAACGATGTAAATATGTGAAGGAGATTATATTGTTTTATAGAAAAACACCTACGCTTGGCTTTTGGAAATATTGTTCCAAACAAACCCCTTAACTTCTTGTAAACTTAAATTCATGGTACAGATTTGGCAAAAAAAATTACAAATCTGGTTTAAAGAAAACGAGGAAAATATCAATCCAAATTAAAATTGGAATATAATCGAATTATATATATAATTAGGTCTACTCACTAGATTTCAAGCTTACGATATAACATGACCTGCTCGAAGTTAAATGTAGTTCGTTTGTTACCTCGAGTTATATGTGTATATGTATATATAATATTATATGATGAAAGAAGTGAAAAAAGATTTTTATCTTTGCATGGCCGCCTTTAGAAGAGGTGTTAACTAATTAAGGGAATGAATTGGTGTATTCTAGTTGATAAGTGTCGTCTTGAAACTTTTGTAGGGAAACTTGTCGTTGGAGCTATTCAAGCTCACTACTAGAGCTGAAGTTTTACAGAGGAACATCAGGTATTTAAAATTCACACTAACTCTCCTCTGGCCTGAAGATTAATTACTAATTTAGTTGTCCCTAGATGATTTTATTTGGATATAGCTGCTTTTTATAAGGAGACACTAATTAAATCAACAGTAGTGTATATATCGATGATCAATGATTCACACAAATATATATATATATATATGTTTGTGTGTGTTATGTTGGAAATAGGAATTATGAAGGAGAGGATCTGGATCCCTTGAGTTTGAAGGAGCTTCAGAGTCTGGAGCACCAGCTTGACAACGCTCTAAGGCGCATCCGAACAAAAAAGGTTAAATGTCAGCATGGCTAGCTACCTCCTCAATATTAAAACATCCACATAAAAACAAGGGAAATCAAAAGCATCGTCCAAATTTAAACATTTCTGATACATACAGTAACCTTTTTATTTTGTTTCCATTAACATTCAACACACTTGATTAGCTTGTCAATAACTACGTATTTTTGCAGAATCAAATCATGATGGAATCCGTCTCTGAGGGACAAAAAAAGGTACGACGTAGATGATGTGTGTGTGTGAGGGATAATTATAAAGGTTATTAAATAATATAACTGTCCTTAAACTTTCTTCATAAGGTGTACATTAATAGCTGGTGAATTTGCATATAACAGGAAAAGGCATTGAAGGATCAGAACAACATGCTGGCAAAGAAGGTACATAATAGCTTAGCCCTATTTTATCTAGAGCTGATATTAAACAAGTAATATTGAAGATGTAGTAGAAAATAACGAGCTTGATAGTATTATTAATACTGATTTTGTATATGAGAATCTCTGCAGTTGAAGGAGAAGTCACTTAGACATGTCGTGGGACCCCGAAGGAGGCAGGAAACCCTAGCTCAATGTCCATTTAACTTCAAAATTTCTCCGCCACAGCTCCTACCTCCATCACCACCTCCGGCTCTCACTTTTGGGTACTCAACTGATTCTATTTATACCTTACATGCAATATGTTTCATACAGATGAAGGAAAAATTTAAACTCATTTAACTCTACTTCAAAATTCCACAACTTTCCAATTTTATTCCAATTTAATATCCACTGAACACATGAAAGTAAAGTAACCTATAATAAATGAAAGATAAAATTATATATTAGCATGTAAAAAATTAATGATATAATTTATAAATATGATAAATTAAATCTTATCTCTATCGTATGAACCTGGGAAATACACACACACATACTGATTCTCAGAAAGTAAAACTTGCAACATGTTTTAGTTATTAATCATATTTCTGACGAAATTTTGTTTCAGTTTTTCTTCTCACTCATCAAGACTCCGTAGGGTTAGGAGCTATATATTTAGAGAGAGAGAGAGACTGAGATGTTGCTGGATATTTTCTATTACAACATATCTCACTTATGTGATACTGATAACTTAAGAATAATTTAACACACCCCCCACACACACACATGCAATGAGAGCATGCATATATAATTATATATAGTAGTGTTTTAATTTGATGAAGAGATATGGATAATGAAGGGTTGTGACTGTGCAGTGGAACTTGTGAAGAAGGAGGGGGCATGATGATGGGGGATTATGAATCTGGTCCCAGCAACAACAACATCGTCTTGCCACCCTGGATGATGTTTCATATGGCTTAGTTAAACCCTATATTTATTATTATAAGACTGATTAGATTATTAATCCCACCGTTCCAAATACAGCGAAACATTAGCTTCCTCCAATCATCATCTGCATGCTATGTTTTATATGTAATGTTGCAAGTGTTGTGTGTGAAGTTGTGGCCTTAAGGTGTAGGGAAATGCAGCTTGTGGACTGTTTTAGGCCTAGCAAAGCTAGGGCTTCAATTCATTGGTGTGCACTCTACATTAATACTTCTGCTCACTCATTTTCACTTTCTCCTATTTTCTCTCACTCGTCCTTTTCTTTTTATCTTGTGTTTTGTATTTATTTTACTGCACAGCTCAATTACTACTAACAATTGTAAATAGGGTATAAAATTAAGTCTCTCTCACACACACAAAATATAAGTATTTTGTATTTTTAAATGTATGTTATTTTTTTCAGTGCCACTTAGAAATATTATGATGTAATTAGGCCCTTCAATGTGATTTTCTCATCTTCAATTCATTTTTTTAAAAAAAACGCTTTACTAGATGAACTCCTTTCATTTACCATACATTATATATATATATATATATAAACACCTACTAAGGGCTTGTTTAATAAGTCCGTTGGGAGAATGGACACAGATTCCGAGGTAAATATGTGAGAGGAACTTTATCTCGGTAAGCACAGAAATAGCTTTTGGATGCTCAAACGGATTATCCAAACAAGCCTTAAAATTATTTACAGTAGTCAAGCTTTACATGAATCTATATCTAAGATTGAAGAATATTTTATCAGTCAAGGATAATCAAAGGCGCGTATTTGCCAAAAAATTAAAGCAACACTGATTGAAGATCATGTGCATGTTCGAGTAAGGATGCGGTTTGAATTTGCTTCAATTCCAAGTCTCAATGCAAAGCAAATGGACTTTCTATTATTCCCGGATGGCTTATTAATTGACATTTATGGCAAAAGATTGGATAATTAAGAACGTGATCAGAATAATTTGAAATTGGTTATCTCTTGACAAGTTGCAAAAATCACTTTTCTAATGTGTTGACAAACAAGCCCATTCTGGAAAAAAAAATTGATTTGGTTCAAGATGAATGAATTGCAATAAGAATTGGGAAATTAATAAATAAGTTAATTAAAATTCGGGTCATCATTTCACCCAAAAAAAATTCGGATAATCAACCATTCTAGTTTCTAGAGGGTTGACAAAAGCGGAATCTTGGGGTTGGTGACTTCCACCTTATTTCTGAAACGTTCAAAGTCAAAACATGGACATTCCACCTTGATTCTGAAAATTTCTTTTTTCCCCTGATGTCCGAAGCCGATTGTCCTCAAACTGGCCAGACTTTTGGACTTTCGTTCTGCTCTCATCTCTAAACTCACCTTAAAACTTCAAGCCTCCCGGGTATTTTTGTTTTTGTTTTTACTTTTTTGTTCCATTCATCTGTTTTGTTTCAATATAATCCCATCCCTGCTTCATGGGGTTTTTAATTATAGGTTCTTTCGTTGTAGTTGTTGGGTAATTAACAGAATTATGACATTCTTTCACACTTTGACCTTCTTCATCGATGGATTTTGCTAATAATTGCATGTCGTTTCCGAATCTGATGTTATCTGCAGGTGAACTGCAGATACAGCAGGATCATGGCAAACAGTTCCGCTTCCAACAGTCAGAAAAAGCTTGTTAAAATTTATATTAGTTCTGATTCTGTATGCCCATGGTGCTTTGTCGGCAAAAAAAATCTAGATAAAGCCATTGCTTCTTCTATGGACAAATACGACTTTGAGGTTTTGCACTCTGAATTTGTCTGTTTGTATGTGCCTTGTCGTCAAATTTCCATCAATAATCGAAATGTTTTTTTAACTCAATTTTACAGATAAAATGGCATCCTTATCAGCTCGACCCACATGCCCCAAAAGAAGGTGTCGACAAGAGAGAGTATTCCAGAAAAAAGCTTGGATCTCGATCAGAACAGATGGAAGCTTGGATGGCAGAGGTTCTTCTGCATTTGTTTTTTTATGTGGATAGTCCTTTTTTCAGCCACACATGTTATTTTGTTTCTATTTATTGTCTATTATTCACATGAACCTGTCATTTTGTACCAATATGGTATTTGCAGGTTTTTGAGAAAGTAGGTGTGGAATATAACATGTCTGGACTGACGTAAGATGGGAGGAGTGGTTTAATTTAACATTTGTTCAATGGAAAACAAACAGTTTCTTGTTGAGATTCAAATTCAACTAATACCGTCACAATCATCCACAGGGGAAACACTATGGACAGCCATAGGCTTATATACTTTGCGGGGCAACAAAGCTCAGACAAACAACATCGCCTTGTAGAAGAATTGTTTCTGGGTTACTTCACGCAGGGAAAATTCATTGGCGACCAGTAAGTACATTTGCTGTATTTTCCCTCTCTTTAATTCGTTGTTTAGATTAAACCTATGTATGATTTATCTGAACATGTCTCTATTTTTGGGTCACTGCTGCGGAAGAGAAAGGATACTACTAACTGGCTTCTTTAAAAGCTTGTGTGCTTTTGTATAATGTCCATGGATAAGAAAAGAAATGGATGTTCAGTATGAAACTAGCATATGAACCAGGTCCATAATCTCAACACAGTAGTGTGATTGAGGATGGCTATATGTTTCTTTGAATGTGGTTTTCTTGAAGGTGCTTTTGGATTTGATGAGAACAGAGGAAAATATATGGAACAGAAAATTTGATTTAAATAGTTCTATTTCCCTTTTCCTGTCTCCATCATTTTTTCCTTAATCCAAAAACACCTCAAATGGCATGCCTAATCAATCATTGGTTCATTTTGTTGCTTGGTCGTAGTGATTTTCTTCTTGAGTGTGCTGATAAGGTTAACTTAGAAGGGGCAGCTGATTTTCTTCAAGACCCCAACAATGGGCTTAAGGAGGTACTTTACATATGCACATGTGTATATACATAAGCTGATTCCTTCATGATGCATTTGGTTTCAAATGCTTACATTCACTACATATCAAGCCCATGCATTGCAAGAAGCGAATCGCATTATCCATAAATTATGACTTTTTGGGCACCCAGGCATTCAAATTAATGATAATTGGAAGTTAAACCTAATGATATAACTCTGTTATTTGTGACTGAACTAGGTTAATGATGAGCTCAATGCACAATATGGAAACGCCAGAGGGGTTCCATTCTATGTAGTGAGTGCATAAAATTCCATCCTTTTTTTCTGGTTTCAGATTCAGAATATTGATTCTTTTTTCTTTCTTTCTTTATGGACAGATTAATGGAAGTTGCAAAGTGAGCGGTGCTCAGCCCCCTGAGCTCTTCGTGAAAGCTTTTGAATATCAAGAGTAGAGTGTACTACTACGTCAGCAAGTTTGCAGAGTGTTGCTGCGGTATAAAGATGAAACTCTGCAAAAACATTGTAGTATTGTATTGTGTCTGCAAACTCTTCCCTTGGACTCACTTTTTAATTCTAAATAAGAATAAACAAATGGTCCTTTTGGTTAAATTAATAAAGTTGAAATAATAAACTTCTATCCCCATCCTAATCACTCTATCCATTCCAACATGCTAAACACTTTTTCTCCTGCCTCAAAATGGCCTATCGATTGGCGTTTCTTGTAAGAAATAAGTAGGAAAAAGTTAACCTTGAAAAAAAAACAACTGGTTTAAGCAGACTAATTTGAGCTGATTCAACCAATCAGTAACGATCTGAGGATTGGAGAAGACATCAAATATTTTGATTTAGATGGAAATCATCACCAATTCCCCATATCTGTATTGCAGTTTTCCTACCAGCGCGAACCGGGCCGAACAATACGATTTCTGACTTTAACTTTCTGTTCTATTTCTAATTTATTTCCAACTTAAAATAAGGGAGAATCTCGTTGAGGTCCGATATGGCAAATAATGGCACTTTGAACTCACATGATGTAATTGTTAAAATCGATTTTAGTTCTGATACCATATTATGGCCATGGTGCTTCTTCTGCAAGACAAGTCTAGATAAAGCCGTAGCTTCCTCAGCTCCTGACATGAGAAAGTATTGCAGTGAGAAGAAAAGGGAATTGATCACAGTTACAACTGAGAATGACATTTTTATTGAGTGCTTAGTGTAGATGGATTGTAGTAGCTTCAACTTATGGGTGATCAAATATGAATTTGAAGTTTCAAAATTATTACTAAATTATTTTTTCCTTTATTTTTATCCGTCTAATACCTACGGTTAGAATTTTCAAAGTATTTTATTAAAAAATTTACGGATATGATACAAATGAAATTATTGACCCCAAAAATATATTTTCTGTTAAACTCGGTTCATCTCCTGATCAACTACCATCATGAATCCGAACATTGCAATCTCATTGTAGTGATTAGATTGATTATGGACCCTCTAAATAGAAAAGGAGGAAGAGATCAAAACCGTCAAAACCCAAAGAAATCATTAAAAACATTTACAACCAAACTCTTCTTCAAAGTATAGGGGCCAAAAACTAATGGGCATGTTACCACAAAACCCCAGACATAAGCACATTTCTGCCGTAAAGGCTAAACAGTTCGAAACCATACGGAGTTTAAATCTCAAATGGCATTTTTCCTCTTCCAAACTTGGCCAGAAGGGCAAGGAATGAAATGTAAAAGCAACTTAAGATGGGATTCAACGTGCAATAATGGTGAAGAAAACTCCTATACCCATTCACTATACATGACAAGCACTCACTCTGCGGTATTCACAACGTCTACTTCTTTTGTTCCTCTCCTCTGTGGTTGGCTTCATCCACATCACAATCTTTATGTTCAAGATTAGGTTGTTTCATCGAATACCATCACCTACACCAAGGCCCAAACATAAGTGAACAACCACTCCATTATAGAATATTAAGCTATTAGCTTGGTTCTACTAAGCCAACTCATCTGCAGCAGTCTGAGTCGTCAGTGTGCTCAAATCACTGTTTACTACATAAATTGCATGCTGCGATATGATGGCATCACAGAAAGAATTCAACCAACAATGAGTCATTGCACCCCCAAACTAAGATAAACCATGCACTATGAATCATGTTTTGGCAATCCCGGCAACTAACATGACAAGTAAAGTAAACAAGAGTTTCAAATGTTGGTGCAAATTACCTTGATAGTTCTAAAAGCAGTTGATTACAGGGTTTGCCGGCTAGGCAATCTAATTCTTTGTATTGGAAGAATTCTAATTTCGACAATAAAACCATAGAAACACTGACAAACTATGCCCACATACAAGTATAAGCCAGCATCTACATTGAATGCAATATTAAAATCACCAAATTAGCCTAAATCCTAGAAGCTTCCAGATTAATTCACAAGCAAATCCTTGCAGTTAAAAGAAGCTGATGGTGAGAGACAACAAAATAGATCAGATAGAGGGTGTGTTTGGAAGAGAAAAGAGTTCCATTAGGAGAAAGGAGTTTACGGATTTCTAAATGGTTTTGCGGATTTCTAGATGGTTTTGAGGATTTCTAGATGGTTTTTATGGATTTCGAGATAGTTTTTACGGATTTTAAGATGGTTTTATCTCGGTTTGTGTGTACCGTTTTGGGAATGGAGTTCCCAAACAAGCAGAGTGTGATAATGTAGGATCTTAAGTAAACTATCACAGAATTAAGACAGCGTACAGTCTTACTTTTATGCTGAGATAACAAGAGGCCATATGCAGTTGAATAATAAACACGTTCAGTCATTGCAATTATCAAGCTTCACAGAAAACCGACACACAATATGCTAATTGCTGATGAATTGACAACCACTACAGTCAGAAAGAATAAGAAATTGTCGAAAGGGAAAAATACCTTCCCACAAACTGGACAGTTTTCACTTCTCTCCATCCATTCGTAAATGCAACTAAGATGAAAATGATGATTGCACTTTGTCAATATCCTTGGGTTCTCTTCCGTGTATTCTGCAAACAAAAATTAACAGTATAAACATGAAACACCATAAAAGGTCCTCTTATCTTGAAAATATATTTTGCAGTTGCACAATCAACAAACTGATTATGCATAGACAAACCCAACTATAATTGTGAAATGAAAATTCAAAATTAAAAGACAATTCTACCTTCAAGACAAGTTGGGCAAACATCCTCCTCCTCTAATGATGCGTAAAAAAGCCCAGCTTCAGTTGCATATTTTGCTGATGAAAGCCTTACCGAAGACTTACATTTGTACTCCTTTGATGCATCTTCACGGGAAGATTCATTCCATTTGCCTCCTGAATTTAAAGATACTTGATCCCCATCTACATCACTTCTTAGAGGTTCTGACTCTTCATTCAAATGACTTGAACCTTTGTCATGTCTTGAAGAGCAGAAATGCCTGGGGTCTACATCATAAGGCAAGGGCCTTGGAGGAGAATGGTACATGTCAGACAGCGAATTATCAAGTGATGCTGTAGAAGTCATAGATGCTGCCCCCTGAATAGATGAAGGAAGCGAATGCACTTCCCCTCTGCGGAATATTGCTGTATACTGAAATTTGATATATTATGAATCAGGTTATGCTTATATCATCAACTAGAGCACTCATCGATAACAGAACATATCATACAGACTGCACACCAAGTAAAATAGATTAATGGGTAACAAAGAATTCCACTTTCATTGGAAATCACTTCAGTTATGTGTACAAAACAAAAAAAAGGGATAAAAGCATGTAAATGTAAATCTTTACTTAGAAAAACCCCATGCAAGAACAAGAAATGATGATAAATACATATGCAACTCTGTAAGCACAGAAGTACTAAGAAAGCAATATCTCAACTCAAGTCATATGGGAAGGCATTGAGATCAAATTACGGACAGTTTTAGACAAAATAAAATGAATGATGTACATAAACACCTCTACTTAGAAAAACCTCAGGCCAGAACCTGATATTACAATAAACCAGTAGGCTACTCCACAAGCTAAGAATTATATATAAACAGCTATGCCTCAAGTCATGAGGCAAGGAATCAGAATCAAATTATGGACGAATAACACCTGATATGCAGACGAGAAGAGGTATTGAAAATGGTAAGAAGGGGCTACGGCATACCACATTCAAAAAGTTCTGTAAGAAGCAATTGAGATACACACAATTCCTGTACACAGAACTATTTCGATTTACATAATCTTCAAATTCATCAGCACTCATACAACAACAAACAGAACCCATTGTGCCAGTTTCTATCTCTCTTTAGCTTAAAATATTTCCCTCTTAAACTGATCAGCTAAATAGATGGTGCAACATTCAAGTGTTGAGAAGAAGAGCCTCCAACAGCATAGGCAATGCTTTGATCGATAAACGAGAGAGGATTCTAAGCTCGTCTCCGCAAACAGCCCCCTCCCTCTTTGATTCAGATGCCCCTGCAAAAAGAATAATCAGCTTATACTTGTATTTCTTACAAGAAAAGTACAACAGAATCTAATAAAAGACTGTTAAAATAGGCGAGGAAGTTGTAAAAGCTGTAAATAATTAGGCAATTCATACTGTAGTAACTAATATTTACTTTGCGAGCACCAAATGCTGTCATCGAGCAATGCAGCCAATGCCCATGCTCAAAAGCACTTCAAAGATTACCAATGGAAGATCAGGAGTGCAATATACGAGCACTCGGTTCAAAGATAAAAACACAACAAAATTAATTGCTTTCAGGAAAAGGCTTCGGTCCTCTGCCACAAACCGACAATTTCTCCTCCGAATTGGGAAAAACAGGATCCTTCCTTCGCTGGTAGGACACGCAGATGGACGAACCAACACGAAAATCACTGCTTCCCTGAGGCAAATAACGATCACTATTGCCAACGACATGCCAACAAACCGTCAAGTTCAGCCGAGGAATTTGACCGACTAGAAAACCTCATATTAAGGGAGAAATCGCATCCAAATTGTCAAAGCGTGTCAAAAAAGGAAAAATCGACCGAGAAAGTTGACGAAAAACAATACAATCACTCGAGTTTAGCAAACCACAAGACAATCGGAGTGTTAAAATCCACTACCGGAAGCAAAAAATCTAACAGGGCAGCGGAGAGGCATGATATTAGAGAGAGGAAATACCTGAGCGAGACAGAAAGAAAGAGAGCTGATTAGCACAGAGAGAGAGAGAGACTGAATGATGATGATCTTTGGCGAAGATAGCTAAAGAGGAAGCAAGAGTCCGAAAATCGGTGGATTAGACGATTCGGAAATCTGATTCTAAAAACAGGTATAATCGCGAGGCTTTTGGAATTTTCGGCGATTAGAGCTATGAGCCCGCGAAATTGAGGCTACCCTCCTTGTCCCTCGGCATTGGGTGCGAGAAGGAATCAAATCCCAACTTTTACTAATAATTAAAAACTAAAAAAGACTCAGCGTCAACCTCACTCCGGCTGATTCCGGCCCTAATTCACAAGTTGCACCGTCTGCGTCTCTTGAAATTGAAATTTAAAAAAAGCAAAACAAAAAAAAATATTTTTCCCATCTACGTGCATCATCCATTATGGTCCTCGGACCTCATTGACATGATCATGACAAAAAGCCAGAGATGTATTCGTCAAAGGTGCGCGAAACAATTTGGCCTCTTGTGACTCAACAATCATAACAGAGATATCGTATTCATGACGCTAACGTGCGAACGTTACCCCAGTAGCATTGAACTGATCCTATAGAAATGGAATTGAAGTGAGAAGTGAAATAATGGGTTGTTAGATAGCGTTGAACTCAATTCCAATTTCAATCTTAATTCCACCAAAATGTTGGAACTGGGTTCTCATCAGCCTTTGAGAATTGAATGGGTTCCATGGAACCCATCTTTTTTATACCCCTCAGAGTTGGAACTCCAGCAATCGTCTTCCTCGTCCACCGCGCCTCCAATGATTTGATTCCCACCCCACCACCTTCAACGCCGATCAAAGTGCTCGCTAGGAGATCCAGGTCCTCACTCGTTTGTTCCACCCCTTCCTCCCTTCCCTTCTCAGAACCATTGAGTCCGACCAGCTTCTCGGTTGGGCTATTCCTTATTGCCCTGGCGGTGATCTTCACTCCCTCCTTCACCGCCAAAGTGATCGGGTTTTCTCCCCGGCAATCATTTGCTTCTACTTGGTAGAGATCTTCTGCGCCTTGGACCATCTTCACGGCATCAGCATTGCCCACCGCGATTTGAAGCCCGAGAACGTCCTCATCCAGCGGTCCGGCCATGTCACTCTTACCGACTTTGATCTCTCTCATAAGCTCAAACCCAAATCCATCAAAACCGTCATTTCGTTAGCACCAGCCCAAGACAATTTCCCTGAAATTCGTCGGGAAAATCACTGAAATTTGATGCGATGGTTCCCAGCTGCATCGGAGAACAAGAAGGGGCTGAGGAAGGTGAAGTTGGCCGAGTTAGCCCGATGAGTCGAACATGGATGACAGGCGACGGTGATGACAGAAATTTTTTTAGAGGGTATATTAGTTTTTCACATTATAAATATAAATATTAAATTAAAACAATACCTCACTTCTTTCAGCATGCCAAACATACTTTTAATCTTACTTCCACTTTCAATTCCACTTCCAATTCTACTTCCAGTTATACTTCCAATTCTATCAAAATTAGTTCCGCGTACCAAACGGGGTTATGGCTTGTTTGGTATGCTGGAATTGATTTTGGTGGAAATGGAGATGGAGGTGGAAATGGAGATGTATATAAAAAAATGAGGGGTCAAAAAATCAATTCCATGGAATTGAATACAATTTCATGGGTTACATCATGAAAATTATTTCTACCCATTTTGAATTCCAATTCCATCTCCCAATTCCATCATACCAAATATAGGAAATAAATTCCATTTTCAATTCAATCATCCAATTCCACCGTACCAAATATACAGATGGTACGAGGAATTGACCCCCTTGTTAAATCCACCCGACGGATATGGTATTGGAATTTGGAATATGAAGTGGTGCAGACCATGTGGCCCACGAAATACAGTAAAACAAGATTTTGTTTTTTTTGGTGAAAGAAAGGCAAAAGCCAAATTACACGATTACATATCTAAAAAAAGGGGCCCTATTCTGTCTTCTTCCAGAACTTGCATCAGCTCATCTGGAGGCGCGAACCAGTCTCTCCTGTGGTCTACTTGATCTTTGCTAAGAGCTGCAAGTCGATTGGCACACCGATTCCCCTCCCGGTAAGTATGCTGCATCTTGACTTTCCATTGATTAGATAACAGCCTGTTTAGCTTTTCCTACAAGTGCGCGTACCCTGTAATTTGTCTCTTCTCTAAACTAGCCTCAACAATTCCTTTAGCATCCACCTCCGCAATCACATGTCTGAATCCCAAATCCCAGCACAATTTCAATCCCTCAATAACCCCTGTCAGCTCCGCTTCCATCGCATCCTGCTCCGAAAGCTTTAAAGTGAAACCTCTGATCCACTCCCCATCATCTCCCCTTATGATACCACCACATCCCCCATTCCCATTGCCTGCACTCCAACCATCAGTGTTCAACTTACACCAGTTCCTAGGTGGAGCTTGCCATTGAATTGAAACTCGTTCACAGCAAGACTCGCTACATAAGTTCTTTTTCGTTCTCTCCCTATAGCTCTTAACCATCTGAAGAGCAATTTGATGTCTATTTAGGGGAATTTTGAAATTTTCCTCGTGTATTAACTTATTCCTTCATTTCCAGATTAACCAACATTGCATAGCAAAGACTTCCGTCCAGTTCTCCTCTTCTACTGTTTGGCGTCTGCTCATAAGGTTCTGTTCAATCCACTCTCTCCATGAAGCTCCAAAGAAGGAGGTTCTCCTTTCAATAAGTACAATTTTTCTCCATATTTGCGTAACATGAGGACAATCTCTAATTGCATGAATATGATCCTCAATATGCTGCTCACAAATCGGAGCCTCCTTCTTTATCCCATTTATTAGTAACCTCTTTAGTAGCCAGCCTCTTGTGTAACATTTACCACACAAAAACTTTCATTCTTTCTGGTACCCATAGTTTCCAAATTTTTTTCCAAACCGGTTCTCTATCTGCATTACTAGCTTGGGAGTAATGATATGCAGATTTGGTGTTGAAAATTCCATCTTTTGAAAGCTTCCATTTAAGCCTCCAGTGTTGCCTTCTGTTTGTCTCGAGAGTCTCCATATTCCCACCTTCTTCTTGATTAGCTTTGTATTCTATATTGTTTCTGAAGCCTTCCCATTGCTTAGCCATCTCCTTCCATAATCTGGAATCGCTCCTCTTCACGATTGGCCCCTCATCTAATCTTCTTCCTCGTCCATATTTTCCTACCAGAACTTTAACCCATAGATCATTAGGACTCGTAAGCATACGCCATAAAGCTTTATAAATTAAAGCTTCGTTCATTCCCCTTAGATTTAAAATTCCCATACCTCCCTCTTCCTTCGGTCTACACATCCTATCCCATGAGACTGCATGCCAATGTCGACGACTTCCTTCCTCACCCCATACAAATCTTCTGCTTTCCCGCTTAATCTCCTCAATGACTCCATGTGGAATTCTATCATGCTGCATTGTGTATAAAGCCATGGAGCTCACTGTTGCTTTAGTTAACGTTATCCTACCAGCTAGTGATAAGCTTTTCGCTTTCCATCCCTGAAGCCTTTTCTTAACTCTTTCCACTATCATCCTGTATTTTTCTCTTCTGCATCTCGGAAACTGAATATCGGCTCCTAGGTACCTCCCAAATTCTTATACTTCCTTGAAGTTACTCTCTCTGCAGATCTCCCTCCTTATATTTGTCTTCACATTTGGAGAAAACCAAATAATCGTTTTCTCTTGACTAACTTTGTGACCAGTCATAACCTCGAAATCCTGCAAACAATTTAAAACAACATTAACTTGCTTAAGATTAGCTTCG
>JANTPZ010091447.1:0-17265 GCA_025593235.1 Vachellia pachyceras
CTTGTGCCTTTATTAACATGGTGCCAGTAGTCACATTCATCATGGCATTACCATTTGGGTATGAACAAAAAATGCACACATCTTGGCCTAATAATGTCTTGAGAAAAATGAATTCAGATTGAAGTTGAAGTACTCAACTAATGCATAAGCTTGTTCCACGAACTACAGGTTGGAGACAGTGAACATAAAATGCAACAGAGGAAGAGCAAAGATACTTGGCACAGTGGTGTGCATTGGAGGAGCATTGTTATTGACAATGTACAAAGGAAAGCCCGTGTTCAATTATTCTCCCAGTGATGAGGTTGAAACAGCCAGACATATGGTTTCTTCTGCAGTGAAGCTAGCTTCTGCCCCAAGGAACACGGAGAGATGGACCACTGGTGTGATAGCTTTGATTGTGGGGACACTATTTTGGTCATCTTGGTTTCTCTTGCAGTCAAAAATAGGAAAGAATTACCCGTGTCAGTATTCTTCCACGGCCATAGTGACCTTCTTTGGAGCCATTCAATCTGCTGTTCTTAGCTTGTCCACTTCCCAGAACATGTCCTTGTGGTTTCTAAAGGGAAACATGCAAATACTCACTGTTCTGTTCTCTGTAAGTACTTAACACACAGCTGTTTTGGTAATCTTTATTTCTCTTACTTTGCCTTTTCTGTTCATGGTTTGAACTTTGATTCTGTAATGAAGGCCAAAGTAACGTAATTGTGTGATATTATGCAGGGGATGGCAGGATCTGGTTTGTGTTTTGTGGGGCTGTCATGGTGTGTGAAGAAGAAGGGTCCTGTGTTCACTGCATCATTCAGTCCTCTTGTTCAGATAATGGCTGCCATGATTGACATTCCTATCTTGCACGAGCAGCTTCATCTTGGAAGGTGAATGCTTACAGCCTACTCCCTCCGGTATTTTACTATAAGATCTCCTTCGTAATTCAATTTTCTAGTGATATTTTATTAAGGATTGAAGGGAGTAATAATCACTCATGTTCACCATTTAGCTTTTTACAAGGAACAATCATAAAGTGTGTGACTGATTTTATGTGATTCTGGTGTTGCAGTTTGATGGGATCCATATTGGTGATGGTGGGATTGTACATTCTGCTTTGGGGAAAGAACATCGAAACGCAGAATGGGAAGAGTGGGACTAACTATACCAGCAAGATGAAGAAGAAATCATGGGACAAGAACCTCAAATACAACACATATAGTCTCCAAGGATTAGCAGGGTTCTTCAATTATTTAACTTTGCAATTCCTTTGTGGGAAAAAAGGAGAAAAAATCAATGAATGTGTTTCTTCCTTTAAAAAAAATGTCTAACGAAATAGTAACTTGATAAATTGATTATTCAATAAATGATCGGTCGTTTCAAAATTCATTCATTAATTATAATAACTGCACTGTTAAATGGCGAATCCTTTTTTTTTCTTCGGATAAATTCAATATTTCCTTTACTATATGACAATGGAGCCGTTACCTAACTTTAACCCACCAACTTTAAAACTTAATAATTTTTTTAAAAAAATTATTAGACCAAAAAAAAGAAAAATTTCTCATTTGTAATTAAGTTTACCACATCTAGGCTGTAGGATGTTACTTGTCATGTAATATATCACTGTTTCTCAAACTTTCTCCGAATTTGTTACAGTAATACACAAACCCACCTTCTCTTCAACAGTATATGTTTTTTTTTAGAAGTTGGATTGAATTGACATATATTATTAGCACATTATACACGCACACAACGATAAAATTATGTCTCTGAAAATATTTTATTCCTAATTACAATACAGTATTTGTTTAATATAAAATTAAAATTTTCTGTATAAATATACAAAATATTTAATAATTTTTTAAAGATTGATTAGTTTATTTATATTTTTGCATAATCAGTAAGAATAATTGTGATTTCATTGAAGTATATTATTTAGCCAGAATTGTAATTAACTTAAAATTGTAATGAAGAGTACTCCACCATGGAATGAAATAATAATTACGTGGGAAAAAAAGAAGGAAGGAACAAGCACACGCACGAGGGGCAAGTATGAAAATAAGGAACTCCTCCATTGTCTTCCAAGGAGAAATGGCGCGTATTGATGCGGAAATCCACAACTACCGCATTGATCTCAATCGGAGGTGGAGGCGGAGGACGAGCCTTCGCCTTCGGCTTCCTTCTCTTTCTTCTTCCCCTTCTTCCCATGCTTCTTCTCACGGTGCCCTGATCGTGGCTCAATGAATTCCGAGATATCCAAGCGCACACCGGGATCGTTCGCCTCGTAGGTTCCGCCCAGCATCATTGAGTTGTTCATCGCCTGGAAATTGCTGTTCACGTAAGTGCTCAATTCCTCCGATTCTTCACTCTTATGAGATTTCCCTGATTTTTCTTCCAGTTCGCTTCGCAGTGTGGCGCCGGTGTTATTTCCCGCCAGGGTGATGATCCTTACGCCGTCATCTCCCTCGTCCTCCAGATTCTGCGCTGGTCCTGACCCGGATGATTTGTGGAGATCCGTGACCCGGTGAGTGATGGCGGACACCATCTCCCTGATTTCTCTGTCCAGTTGCTTGTGCTTGTCTGCTTCGGCGGATGTGGACTGGCTCAATCTAACTTGTTCTGACGGCATTCTTGAAGATGAAACTTTCTTCTTGCGAGAATTATTCACTGTGTGAGTGGGTTTTAGTTGGAGTACTTCTGGTGTTTGCGGGATTGTTTATATAAGAGAGATTTATGGGAGCTATATATATAGCTTCTTGAGTGGATCTTCTGTGGGAATAAAGTTAATGGAATTGGAATGACTTGAATGGCAATTAAAGAATTGTATATGTTTAATTCAAAGTAGGGAACAACATAAGAAACTAAAAATGGCAGGAGAAGGTTGCTTTGTTATAACTCAACCAAATATTCCTATGTGGTTATTGTGCTTCTTCTTGTGATCATCATCTTTTGAAGCGGAAGCTTCACTGTTTTTGGTGTCTGAGGGTACAGATATTTTTTTCTGATAATGTTGGTAATGGCTTTGACGTTTGAAAAATTATGGTTCAGCTGATGAAGTTGGGTTATGTTTACTTGGGACGATCCTCAACCACAAACTGTCCAATTCAAATTAGAAATAAATTATACATTTAGAATCAATAGGCCCACTTGAAATGTAGCGGAGAAATGCTTTTACACAAGACAAGTTAAATATGTGGAGAACATTATTTCGTTTTACAAAAAAAAAATACTGTTTCAACGGGTTTTTAGTTTTTCCAAATAGAATGCCAAACAAACCCAATAACAACTCTCCTATTAAATCTTGTATAAAGGATATAACAACTCTCTTATTAAATGCTATATTCGGGACCAAAGGAGTAGTATTACTTAAACGTAGTGTTTTTTTACAAGTTTTTCTGCTTATATACATATTTGCAAATATTGATATATCGATATTTCACGGAAAAAAAATCTCCATAATGGATGCTGATGATGATTCTTATCGTAATTATCTTTTTAATGAAGTCTTAATTATTATTTACTATTTTAAGCAAAACATATTTCTCTCTAGGCATTACATGATATTTGAAGTTGAACAATAGCCATGTGATTAAGAGTTTATAAATAATTAAATCTACCATAGATTGTATTATATAATTAATGATTGAATTCACCATGTCTTCCATTTAACTGTTTAGGGGGCAAAAAAAACTCAGCTGTTTAGTTCATTAAAATGTATTCTCATAAGTATAAGAATTAAGAAATATGAAACAAATGATAACAGAAGCATCACATTCTTTCACATGAAATAATTAAACTTCATATTCATGTCTTATGACAATTACTGAATTAAACAAACGAATGAATAAGCTATCTTTTAACTGTGTGTACCTTTTACCAAGATAATTCTACTTAAAATATGGTAGCTCGTATAATATAAATTCAAATTTTAATTCGTTATATTGTGTGAAATTAACATCTTCCACTAGAGTGAATGTTTCTTTAGATTAGATGTAGAATTTACTTTTTCAATATGATTTATAGGGTCCATATGGAAAAGCGGTAGAGAAATACTTTTACGCAAGCCGAGGGGTAAATATGTGAAGGAGATTATCTCGTTTTACGGAAAAACACTGTTGAACGTGCTTTTGACTCTCATCAACACTTTGCCAAATAAGCTGACAATTTACGAGGTAAGTATGTAAAAAATTATGTCTCAAATTGTATGAACATGATTTTTTAACGCTATCGCTCCAAGTAATAAGGAATATAACATGTGTTATGTGCCCATTTGCATTAGAAATAAAAAAATGTTTTTCAAATGTGATTTACAATTCACATATGATAGATACACGGTATACACATATGAGAAAATATTCATCTCAAGTTATATGAATGGTTTTTCCCCCTGTAAGCATGCTTTTCCCAAGGAAAAAAAATAAGATGCCCAGTGGCCAGCAAAATGCAATGAATGGTTGGATACCAAACTTGGGGACCCATTCTCCGTGCCAAATGCCAATGATTGATGACACAGAAAACCAAGAAACCAAGATAGCCGCAGCGATGATCAAAGAAGCAACCCACATGGCAAAAAAAACCCCAAGCCATGTGACCATGTCCTCGTCGCAACGCGGTTCTTAGGCCCAATTTGATGGGACGGGTTTGGAGGGATGCCAAGAAGGATCCAGGTTTTCTCCCCCCCAAGGTGGGGCCCACCCCTGATAGCCTCAGATAACACGCCAAGATGTCCGTGAGATAGTACTAGATAATGTTAAATATTGGGAAAATTATCCAAAAATCCAAACAACAGAATTAACCATAAAATTATTCTAAAAATTCACAAAATTACCATTAAATTTCAGGAGTAATTGCTGATGTTGTTAATGAAGGTTAGTGTTAATGACAATTTCAACAGCTACTTCTTAAAATTTATGATAATTTTGTGAATCTTTAAAACCATGTTGTGGTTAATTCTGTTGTTGGGGACTTCTACACAATGTTTCCTTACATATTACTATCATTTAACAAATATCAAACCTTTATTTTCACCCAAAAAAATATCAAACCTTTATTTTAAATTTAAATTGTTTACCCATAAAAATAATTTAATTCTCATATTTTTAATTTGGAGATGACATTTGGATTTTAAAGCAAGTTGATTGACAATTGGAGGTGCATGCATCTACATTGAAATAATTTTCAAGTATATCCTATAACTTAAGTTATTTTTTAGGATACCAAAGCACAAGAAATATTATTGCCAGTAATTTACAATAGCTGTGTATGGTAAGTCCGTTTTACCAACGAGTGCTCTTATCGAGACAAAATTCCTCTCACATAAACTACTTCAGAATTTGTGTTCGTTTTCGCAATGGACTATCCAAACAGACCCAATATTTTTCTAACATCCAGCATCTAGGCAGAAAATACATTTTGGAGTATTTACTGTATATGAAGAATATTTTATAATCCTATATACACGTGATGAAATACTTCAATAAGTGGTAAACGGTGAATTATATTTTAAACATTTAAATGATTTAACTGTAGATTTATAATAAGTTAAATCACGATTTTTGTATTTTTTGCAAAAAAAAAACCATAAAAACTTAATCATTTATAAATTAATTTTTTTCCTTTAACCTAACTGCCGTCGTCGTCGTCGTCGTCATCTTGGTTCTTCATATTTAAAAGGATGGCTTATCCCGACTTCTCAGATCTCATTCGGCGGACGGCTAAACGCAGAACTTGATTCTGATCAGTGTGAAGGAATGATACTGGTGTCGGTGATGACGGAATTGCTGGAGGAGTACACGGTTTTGCTGGTAACGGCGGCGGAGCAGCTCTTCTCCTCCGCTCCTCTCCCCGGACGGGTTCGTGTCCTCATCCTCCGCCGCCTTCCTCTCCCCCGCCATATTCCACCCCCTTCTTCCAACTATTAGTGCCAATCATGAAGCTCCTCCCTCTCTCCTCTGCATCATTTTTTCTCTGTATCATGCGGGAGTCAAGGTAGAACTCAGTCGAAATTCCAGAATCTGAGTGAATGACGACGGCGCCTCCATTCTCAATAGGCGGCGCGCGGCGTGTACGTAGCTGTGTGGAACACTAGACGTAGAAACAACTTTCTTCTTCAGTATAACTTAACTTACTCCCTCACTTTTTATCCATGATTATTGATTTTATTGTTGGTATTGAGCTGTTCAACAAAAATTTTTTTAAAGATTAATTTACCTGTTCAACCGTTTTTTATGTAAAATGAGATAATCTCTTTCACATATTTATCTCAATTTACATAATCAGCAACATTTTTTACTGTGTTTCCAAACACACTCACTACAGTGTTACGCGACTTTGATTTGCATCTGAGAGCTAGGTAGAACAATGGTTGTTAATAATGTCTTTTATTAAAGAAAAATTCAAAGGCTCCAGCGTAATGCCGACTAGTTATATTTTTCTCTGTGGGATTGCTGAAATTTTAATCTTGGGGAGAAGAGTTGGTTAAAAAATATCATCATCTCACATGTTAAAATGAACGGTACCCATCACTCAACTTTCAGAAAATGTGCCCGTTTCAGAGTACTGTAGTAAAGTATTTTTACGTAAGTCGAGATAAATATGTGGAGAAAATTATTTCATTTTACAGAAAAATACTATTGAACGTGCATTTAGTTTTTGAAAACATTATTCCAAACAAATCCAATATCTAATATTTCTTAACGTACGCATATCTATCGATTCTATATTCTCAGTGACGCTATTTCATATTTGAATTGATAGTGATAAGATTTTATGGATGACACTTATTTGAGGTTGACTATCATTTCATTGGTAGATACCAGATACAATTTACCTGTTCAAAAAAGCATTGATAATATGCCTGTTTAGAAGAGCGTTTATACTTCCCAAACACACGTTCAACAGTGTTTTTTCATAAATCGAGATAATATCTTTATATATTTACTTCATAAACTGTAAAAGCACTTCTCTACCATTTTCTCAAACGGGCACAATAAACAGGTTGAGAAAGTGATTAAAAGTTTGGTAGATGATTAAACCGGTTATATTAAACTAATATATTTAATTAAAATATACATAATTTGACTATATAAAAAATATTTAAATAAATATGGCATTTATTAAATTCTTTTATAAATAATATTGTAATTAGAGAAACAAGTGGTAATTATTTTTATATAAGAAATAATGCAAGCATATATTTGTTATGAATTTTCTTAAGTAATCTTACTACTTGTAAATATTTTTTGCTTTCAAATTATATTTATATGTATGAATAATAATTAATTGTTTATTTATTTGCATTTGAAAAAAATGAAGCACGGGATAAAAAAAGAAAAAAAAATGAAGCAAAGCCACCAGTGTCACCGCCTTTGGTGCCGTTTGGCAAATTTCCATAAGCACTTATAACCATGTTCAACAGTGTTTTCCCGTAAAACGAGACAATCTCCTCCATATATTTACCTCGCCTTATGTAAAAGTACCCATAAATACTTCTATACCCTTTTGTCAAATGGATCCCTCGTCACCTCTCAAAAAATGAAGAAAAAATGACAAGGAAGAGAGATGAAAGCAAAAACTAATTGCTTCCCCTCCAAGACTCCTCTCATGCTATCACCTCTCTACTGCCGTCACTTTTTTCTTTTTTGTGATGTCACTTCTATTCTTGAGTTCATTACTCCATCTTCATTCTCTTCCTTTCGTCCTTCTCTCTTTACTTCCCTCCGAATCCAATATCTCTTTGGGAGGGTTCGAGGCTTTGACAATTATAACTCTGTTTGTTTTACCATTTTTCACAACGGATGCGCTTATCGAGACACTTTTCCTCTCACATAAACTACCTCAGAATCTGTGTCCGTTTTCCCAACGGGCTATCTAAACGGAGCCTATAACAACCCATCACACCCTCCGTCCTTGTCTCCACCGTCCTTGCTACCCTCTGCCTTTTTCTTTACGTATGGGTTTGTTTCGATAGCTCGTTGGAAGAACGGACACAGATTCTGAGGTAAATATGTGAGAGGAGTTTTGTCTCAGTAAACACATGAATGGATTTTGATTGCCAAACGGGCTAACCAAACAAACCTTATGACTGCCTCTCTACGGCTATGATGCCTCTGTCCTCGTCTCCTCCATAGCGAATGTCACCCTCTGCCTCTTTCTGCACGATTGGCTCCCCAATGGCTGTGGTGTCTCCATCCTCGTCAGCACCACCTTCCCCTTCTTCCTCCACAATTTCCTTCCTAGCAGTTGTGATTGAGCGTGACATTGATATCACCTTCTCCCTCTTTTGCTTTATTTTTTTTTAAAATAACTCGGCTAACGCATTCAAACTATTGAGTTCAAATCAAGTTGAACCAAGTTATGCCAGGTTGACTCCCCTCCGATTTAGGCATCAAACTAGATCGGACAAATGATTAGTTTTCAATCTGAACCAGCCAATCTAATTAAATTTTTTGAACTTTGCAATTTATCGTATCGCAAGGGGTGGAACTAGGCCAAATGGTACCTCTGATCGAAAGCTTGACCTGTAAGCTTGTAAAGTATAAACAAGCCTACTTACACTTTTAAAAAATAGATTATATTTATATTTTGTATATAAATTTATGTTAAATTTTTTTTCAATTCTTGTGCTCTAATTTAAAGATATAATTACATTTATACCATATATTTATATTTATATTTTATTTTCACTAATTTAGATTGATTTGCATAAGTTAGGCCCTTTCAGGATGAGGCCCAAAAAACAAGTCTAAGCATGCCACATGTCAAACTCTCGCTGAAACAGGTTAATCTGACTTGCCTTGTCTCCATTTCTAATCGTTGGTTCCAAGTTCTAATATTAGTCCCAAGGGTTAAGGTTCTCTTCTCTCTCCAGAAAAGCTTCTTCATAGGACGTGTAGTTATTTGAAAAGCAAGGGAAGTGTTAAGAAAAAAAAAAAGTAAAGTACTAACCAGTAAAAAATTGAGAAATTTATTGAGAAGTCCAAAAATAAGAAACTTATTTAATACAGCGTATGATGTTGTCATACAGCGTATGATATTGTCAATATATAGGACCTCATATTATCAATAGGACCTTTTGATAAATATTTTAAAAATTGGGACCATTCATTAAATAAGTTCTTTATTTAGGACCTCCCAATAAATTTCTCTAAAAAATTTAAAAGTTAACATTCCCCACTAATAAAATTTTTTACATGGGATCGTGGCCTATTTTAGTGCTAGCTTAAAGGGTATAAAAAAAATTTACCTTGTGCCTAATTATATCGAAGCTTGTAACTTGCTAAATAGGTAATATGACAACGACCATCTCTTCAAAGATATGATTGATGAATCACTCAAAAAACAAAAGATATGATTGATGAAGTTATATTACTCCCATGTAAGGACAGGCAGATGATAGTTGAATACATACCTAGGGAGGTTAATTGTGAGCTTTAGTGATTCTTTAACTAAAATCACTACCAGAAAAATGTCATTTAGCGATAAAAAATCCGTCATTAAAATGAGAATCGCTAATTTTTTCATTGCTAAATGGGAATTTTCTGATGGAAAATAACCATTTAGTGATGAATTTTTCGTCGCTAAATGATATTTTTTGACAATGAATCTTGCTCTATACAACGGGAATTTTTTTTTATCTCTTCAAGTGTTCCCATGCATCCTGTGCATGTTATTTTTTTCTTTTGAGAATATGATATTCAAATTGCATTAAAAAATATCAATATTGGGGATAAAATTCAACCCCTAGTCTATATAGAGTGTGGAAGGCAACACTTTAAAGCCGCATATGTCAACAATTTAAAAAGTAATGCGAGCATTTTGGTTATAATTTGCATATTTGGGAGAGCGTTTGAGTTTCCCAAACATACGTTTTACCGTATTTTTTTATAAATCGAAATAATCTTCTTCATATATTTACCTTATAAGTCGTAAAAGCACTTCTCCAACGCTTTTTCAAATTGGTACAATATAATTTTCTATAAACAATGTTTTCATTTTTAGCCTTCTCTATTTGTAATATATGGTTTTTATCATTAATATTCATGACATTCAAAGATTACAAGCTCATAATCTTAGGAATTTAATTTATTATAATTTGTAAATTAATTTTGATGATTTAAGGCATATGAATAATTAGTGAGTCTAATACAACCTTATGAAATCTATTGTGTTAAGATTTGTCAATAATTACATAACAATATCACAATATCTATAAATTACATGCATAATCAATAATTACTCAAATGCATACATTTCATATATCACTAACATATCAAAAAGTACAAATAAATAGTACATTATACACTTTTAGAAAATAATTGCAGAGGTGTAAAAATGAACTATATATATGTTATTTACATATAAAATCTTTATTATCCAAAATGATATACAACGCTTAGGTTGGATCAAAAGGGAAAAAACAACACCTAGGAAAAAACTACATCCAAATCCAATCATTTAGAATTTTTTAGAACATATGCTAGCAATTTCAAAATTTGACTGCTGAGAAGTTTTTTGGATTCAATATTCACTTAAAATGCTAAAATAAATCAATGTTGCCCTTCATGGCAAAAAATATCAATGGTATTTAATAATATAGAACAACATTGTTACAATTTAAACTTTTATACCAACATTGAAACTCAAAAAAACTATCAGCATTGCTCTCAAAGAAAAAGTTTTCAGCATAAATTTGCACTTTAATTCGTTTATTTTTTATTTTTCTATATATAAAAAAGGGTAAAAAAATTATGTTTAAAAATTTTGATTGACAAAAACAGTGTGTTTTCATATACTATACATTTAACCTTTTCTTCCTTTCTATAAAATCGAAATCTCTCCATTCCCCCATCCTTCGCATTTTCTGAGAGGCTACATTGACATTTGAAAAAGAAGTCCTTGTTCACTCAAAAAAAAAAAAAAAAGTCCGTGTGCACTACTCGAAAGGAAAAAAAACTAAAAAAGAGTCCTTAGCGAGCAAGCTAGACTTCATCCAAGACAAGGACGAAGAAGAGCTACATTTTGCATAACATATTCTGTATCTATTCGGCTTTTCTTGTTTCTATCTTCCTCCATTTCTTTAAGTTCATACCTTTTGGGGAACCCAGCATTCTGTTGTCTTCCAAATTCTGAAGCCAAAGAAATCAAAGATGAATCATAGCAAAACAGGAGCTTCACTGCCATCGACGACCCGTTTGTCAGCATCTGCCAAACCCTTTACGCTCAACCGCAGCACCCAACAGCCCACTTCGATATTTATTGTTCATTCCGAACAGGAACCTGCTCTGTATTCGCCCGATCACCGTAGCTCCGACCCTTTTGGTTCTTTGCTTGATTCATTTACTAAATTCAGCTCAGGTGCCAAGGGTCCCCCTTTGTCTGACTCTGGGATTGCCCATGAGTCAGTTGCTTCAACCTTTCCTAATGGGCGGGTTTCTCTGACTCAAGCCGACAAAGAGTCCCTTTCACAGCGTCCTTCGATGGATTCTGAAGGAAATGATAACTTTATTGTTCTTAAGGAGTCGGACTTTGATATGGCCAAGGAGTTTTCATTACCCTTACCCGTATATTGTTCAGACATTACTGATTTATGCTCTGGCACTTGGATTGGGTACGAACTCAATCACGGGAAGCAAGAAAAATACTGTCATGATGATGGATTGCTTGTCGCAGGAAAGGATGATGGCGGTTCAGCTCCTAGAGGGAGCGTTCATCGAAAAGGTAATTATTCTGGCCTACAAAGTTTCTTCCATTTATTTTTCAATATTGCCTCTTACAATTATTTTCAAACCCTTCTTTCTTTCTCTTTTTGATTATGCTTCTCTCCAAAATTTATCAAGTTGGGAAATTTTCTTTTAAACATGTGACATGGTTTCAGTTATCATATGTTATATTTGAAAACTTAGCTCTATAAAAGCTGAACTCAAGAATTATATTCGTTTGAAAGTTCAAACTCTGAAAAAGTTAGATGTGCTTGTTTAGGAACACCGTTTTTCCAACGGTACACGCAAGTCAAGATAAAACTATCTCGAAATCTGTAAAAACATCTTAAAATCCATAAAAATCATATTGAAATCTGTAAAACCATCTTGAATTCTGCAAACTATCTCGGAATTTGTAAACTCCTTCCCCTTGATGGAATTTCCACACACACAATGATCCTTCCTGTGCATTCTAAACTTTTTTGTTCTGCCTGACCCTATTCTCTCAAGGGCGTCATTGACTTCAAAATAGGGACACACGCTTGCTTTTTGGTGTAGCTTCTTGAAACTATTTGGAAAGCCAAGTATCGTCATGAATTTGTTCTTTGTTGTGGTAACCTTCTACAAGAAATGGCGAAATGTACAGCTTAACTTCTGGCAGACTTGGTTTAGGCTCTTAGCTTGGTTAGATCCCTATCTTTGTCGCTCCCAATGTCCCATGCGGTCCTGTGTCATTGGTTACTAACTAAATTGATAGAGGGAATTAAATTGTTTCTGCTGCCATGGGCATTAAAAGATTTATTCAATGATTGGCCTGTGCTTCATTTTGAATTTTAGAACAAATTTTGACAACCATGCATGACACATTAGAAGATTATAAAACATGGAATGATATGTTCAAGTATGCATGTTGTTGATGGTTTGACTCTTTGTCAAGAAGTTTCTGATGGTATTTTCAGTAAAGGCAATGGCTCAATTTCGGTTAAAGAAATTTTATACATTGTGTTGCCAAATTGAGCTCTGTTCTGAGATCAGATAGTGATGATTATCCTTTCATATTTTCAACATCAGATGCATCCTCTTCTGCAAATTTGAATGATATTTCTCTTGGGCAAGGCTGTCAGACGCCTCATGGGGAAACACGCAATGCCTTTATTTCAAGTGGAGCTCCAGATTGGCAATACTTCTCAGAAGTTCCGTCTTCTACAAGCAATATTGCTTGTGACTCGATGGGAAGTCCTCCTGCTGAAATACATGGATTATCAAGTCATTGCTCAGTTATTTTGCCTTTTGATTCAGCAAGGAATTTGGATCTCTTGACAGGTGATTGGGAAACTGTTGATTATAAGGACTGTTCTAGTTCTATTGTATCTGGTGAAATGGACTCTTTTGTCGCTGAAGGCAAAGGAACCGATGTTGGTGACATGGAGAAGCCGAAGAAGATTGGCAAATCTGTCACTTTTGATGCTAGAGATCACTCAACAATAACCACGAATCAAGTCATGCTAAAGTCTGATGATCCCTGTGGTTGTGTTTCCATTCAAACTTCCAAAAATTTAGGCAATAGTGACTCTGATTTGGATTCTCCTTGTTGGAAGGGAAAAATGACTTCTCAATCTCCTTCAGAAATTTTAGGATCGGTACATACACATGGCTTTGAGAAGGAGCTCAAAAAATGCAATACTTTGAATCCTTTGGCACCTCAGTTCTTTCCTAAAAATGCTGAAGGAAGAAGTCATTGCATCGGTAAAAAGGTTAAAGATGATTTTGTATCTTCAGAGTCCAGTGCGCCTTTAGCTGTTAACTTGTTGCCAGGAGAGAACAAACGAATGAAGACTGCTGTGGTCGGTGCAAACCCTGTAGAATTGAAGGGAGTTGAGCTTCTGCATTCTAATAACATGAATGAAAGTGTGAAGGCATTTAACCTTGTCAGTGATCCTAAATGTAGCGTTTTACTAAATTCCACTTGCATGACTCAGCCTAATCAGCCTGTTTCTGTAGAAAATTTCTCAACAAAGGAAAAAACAATGGCTGCTGGCTATGTTGACGGATTTTCAAAGGAAACGAAAGATGATATGACTAAGGGATCAATCAGAGGTTCTTTCCCTGTTAAGTATCATTCTCCAACTCCAAGTTCATCATCACCTCAAGCTGGTCTTTCTACTAATCTTTTTGAAACACTTCAAGCTGTATCCAAGTCTTCGATTGATACTCCAAAACTTGATGTTCAGAAAATGGTTAATGCAATGCTTCTTCTTTCAGAGTTGCTTGTACAATCTCATGTTCACACATTAGGGGCATATAAACAACATGATCATGATACAATCCAGCACATAATCAATAACTTGAACGAGTTTTGTGCAATTTACAGCGGCCAAATGGTTTCAGCAGTTCAATCAACTCAAACAGGAAATCCTGATCTTCTTGGTACGTCATTAGATCTTCCCAAGGTATGTCAGATTGCACGCATCTATGATTTTAGCATGTTGTGAAATTCATGTAATTGTATTGCACCAATAATGATCTCACAAATATGGGTGTAAATTATTATTGATTTTAATGGTTATGTCTTGGGTGGATTATATTCCAATGTGCTGTTCTTTGAGCATGTGCATGTGTTTGTTAGCATTCAAGAAAGGGAATGGAGGAAGCAAGTGTTGAGGCCTTTACTATTCCAAAAAAGCTGCACAATCAGAATGATAATGGCGGGCAAAACAATGTTTCTAAAGTAATTGCTGAGAGAGGACAATATCCTGCAACATCAAGCAGTGATGTGGGCCCTGAGAAAGGAAATGAAAATTTTCAAGTTATTACGAGAAATCTAGGCAAAAATCTTGATATTGAGGAGCACTTGCACCCGCAGGGTTTGCTGTATAAAAATTTATGGCTTGATGCTGAAGCAGCATTGTGTCATATGAGAAGGAAAATGTATCTCAGGCTTATGGAAACCAGGATGGATGTAAATCATTCAGACCTTGTGGTAAACTCTTCATTCTGCGTAAAATCTTAGAGAAATATACTTTTTGCTTGACCAGCTAATAGGATTACTAATCTACGTGATACCTCTATGAAATCCAGGACTTGTGGAGATGACAGCGCCTTGCTCGCGACATAATTGGGGGCCGTACCTGTAATTATAAATTGGTTATCTGAATTGCAGTCTGTACATGTGCATTATACACTATTCCTGGTTTGAGTTGCTGCTCCTTGTACAAAAGCAGCTGATTCATGTGGCTGGAGTTAGACATTAATTGTACTTGAACTCTGTACTTATCCTCTGATCACTATTCTAGGTTGAGTTCCTGCTCCTTGAACAAAAGCAACCGATTCATGATGTTGTAAGCAACATATCTTGAATGCATTTAAAGAAGCAATCGCACCTTGCAAATTCCAATCACCTTTTGTCATTATTCAGACAAACATGTCGAGGTCTGGTGTTTTGGTTGCAACTGCTACGGTTAATATTTTTAACCGAGGTTTTAGAGAAATATAGAATTTCAGTCATCTAGTTTTAGTGAGTAAAAGACTAAAAAGCTAACATTTTTATGAAAATTTAGACCTATTTCACTAATTTCTTCAAGGCCTTGCTTTTTTTTTTTTGCAAGCATGGCAGTGGAAAAATTCAACAGGGAATGACACAGCGAGTGTGATATATATAAATAAAAAGGCTCTGGAATAATATTTTAGCCTGAGATAGGTCAAGAACGTGATGTTACGTAAGATCAACCTAGAAATATATCAAATATGTCCTCTTCAGTTGAATGCTCTTGCCGTTGTATGAGCAGTTATATGCTATAGCGTCGCGGGCAAAGAAGACGAATCCTCCCGAGAGGGAGTGGCCAAGTATCATTATCAGTTGCAGGTCCACATTTTATGATGCAATTACAAATAGATTCCTCAACAGAAATTAATATTCATTTTATTTCTACTTATTCATCAGTTGCAGTCATTAATACGAAGAGTTTTCATTCTTTCAACTTGTTCAAATGTGAACGACATGCATAATTATATTCCCTCTTGTATTTTGATTGAGAGACACCAACATCTTCTCTAATCTATCTATTTATAATATTTTTTTGAACTCAACATTTAATTATTCATAAAAAAATTGCGTATATCCTCAAACTAGCAAAGCACAAACACACGACACGACAATTCAAATAAATTATAAATTCCGTTTAAGCACAGTTGAAAGGGACAAAAGCAAGACTTCTAATATCTATTCACAATATTAGAAGTCAAATCTTCTCCTGGGAAAACAAGAGTATGTTTGTAATTTAATTAGAATTTGATGTGTTAACTTTGTAATAACCAAGATCATAATTTTGTTTCTTTAAAAAAATTAAGGCTAAAGTATACTGTTAGTCCTTTAAGTTTACATCATATTTTATTTTAGTCTTTTAAGTTTAAAAAGAACACTTTCAGTCCCTCAAACTTAATACTGTTAATCTTTCTTATTGGAAATTGCTAACTCATCAAACTTAACGCCGTTATTTTAAATCTTTTTTATTTTACACAATTTAAAACATCAAATTTATTATATTATTAAATTAAAATTAAAATGTGAGTATGCTTTGTCATCGTTTTATTGCACAGTCATCAAATTTGATAGGTCAGCACTTTCCGTTAAAAGAGACTAACGACGTTAAATTTGAGGGATTGAAGTATATTTTTTTAATTTAAAGGACTAAAATGAGACTTAACACAAATATAAAAGACTAAAAGTATACTTTTAGGGTTGTCTCGTTGTTTCACAAGCAGTATAACGTGGTTTTCTCGTTGAAAAGGGAATGCACTGTCGTTTGCTGTCTCTTTATCCGTTCGAAATTAAGAGTTTGGTTGAATCAGGTTTAGGATAATGATGCTCACATCCGTAATGCGAATATGCGATGCCAGGTATGAAAGAGAGGGTGAACCTTCTGAGCTTGCTGCTGTGGATTTCTTTGTCAGTACAGTTGATCCTCTGAAAGAACCACCGTTGATCACAGCTAAAACAGTGCTTTCTATCCTTGCGGTAGACTACCCTGTAGATAAAGTATCATGTTATGTATCAGATGATGGTGCTGCAATGCTGACATTTGAATCTCTTGTGGCGACTGCTGATTTTGCAAGGAAATGGTTCCTTTCTGCAAAAAGTACTCTATTGAACCACGAGCACCTGAGTTTTACTTCTCTCAGAAAATTGACTATTTGAGGGACATAGTGCAGCCTTCTTTCGTGAAGGAGCACAGAGCAATGAAAGTAAGCATCTAGAGCTTCCCTGAATCCGGATCCTCTAAAGCTTGTGAAATACTACGTAAAATACTAATATTTTGCTTTATGTATAAGTAGTCTTGCACACAAACTCTTATAAAGAAAGATAAAAGTTGGGTACCAGTACTTTGCGTAGAGCTTCACGAATCTAGATTCAGCTTCCTTATCCATGACTTTTAACAGACAAAATATATGGTCTGCTTCTTGGATCATCCTCTTCTTAACTACTATTCAATTCTTTCAGAGAGACTATGAAGAGTATAAAGTGAGGATTAATGCTTTGGTATCAAAGGCTCAAAAGACACCAGAGGAAGGCTGGACTATGGGT
>JANTPZ010091448.1:0-14877 GCA_025593235.1 Vachellia pachyceras
AGGTTGCAACACTTAGGAAAAATGTAATGGTTTGATGGCTTGGAAACTTTACCTTGTATGTGGAGCTCTCTTCTTCCTCCTTGAGAGCTTGAGAAATGTCGAAATTTTTGGAGCTTGGTAGGGGAGAGATCAGCCAAACAAATAAGAAGGGAAAGAGAGGAAATGGCTAATCAAAAATCCTCACAAAATAATGGATGGTTAGGATTTAAACTTAATGACTAAGTTTTCCTCTTGAAGCTTGAGATCTTGCCACTTGTCAAGCTCTTGTGGTGAGTCAAAAAATAGCATTTAATGCTCTTTAGCTTCTCCTACCATCCTTAGTTAGGCTAACTAATTCCATTACTACCCAGTTAATTGATCCGGTTACACGTATTTTCATAAAGTAACCTTTATTCGGGTAACTTCCTTTTTACTTTTTTGGAGACTTTTTCTCTCATGTGGCACCATTCCCTAGGCTTCCTTTCCTAGATGGCATAATGTACTAGCCTAAAGCATCTCTGGGTTTCCTCGTAACTCGTTAGGATTCCTCAATTTGCGTGCAGCACCGTAAAATGTGCTTCTGATGGCCAATTTGACTTAAAGGCATGAAAAAATTCTATATTTTTCCTTGATACTTCAGCCCTTTTCCGTTCCTCAAAATTCTTCCTGGATTTTTCGTAATTAATTTTCTAAGAAAATCCTTTTTTCAGGGCTTTCAGTCATGTTCTCCGTACTTCGAAACTGCCTGCACCAGTACTGGGTAATAATTTTATTAAATACTTTATGACCCAACTAAACTTTTCTCATTTCGGGTCTCTGACATTTGAGGACTCCTGCTACCTCAAATAATTACATCTGATCGTTTGGACCGCCAAAATCCCTTAATTGCGAAAATGCCGTCACTTGTCTTACTTTCCTCAAAACTACCAAAATGCCACTATCTTTTCTACTTTTGCCATAATTACCAAAATGCATCACTTTTTCTACTTTTTCTTAATTCCAACCTTACCCTTGATTGACTTTTGACATTTTTGGCCAACTTTGTCTTTTTGGTCAACTTTGACTTTTGGGTTGACTTTAATTTTTGGTCAACTTTGACTTTCTAGTTGACTTTTGACCAAATTCCAAAATGTCCTTATTATTTGATGACATTTTGTGCCCTGGGCCTTTTTAATCAAAATGACCATTTTACCCTTGTCATTTGTGCCAAATGACCATTTTACCTTTTGGTCATTTTTACTTAGAATTCTCAAGACTAGGGACATAGTGAATCATCCTTTCTTGTCTATAGGCATTTTCCTTTCTATTTTTCTTATCTATGGGTTTCAAATCATTGCGTAATTCATTACTTTGGCCTTTATTTTTGTTTACGAAATTTGGGATATTACACATCCAAGGTTTATTTTGATACAAATAATTTAAATTTTGAAATTATAATTATTATATTACTGTTTTAATATAAAATATAATAATTATAAGATATATTATGTTATTGCTTTTCTTAGTACACCTTGTTTCAACATTAGATCAGGATCTACATTTCCTCCATAATTCTTGGCCTGCATCCTAAAAATTCTGAATACACTACCATTTTCATTATGATGGTTGTGGGTATAAATGTCATGGTTGTTTCTCATTAAAGATAGATGTTCATGGATGTTCAATTATTTGTGTTGTTGTTTTTTGTTACCTCTAGTCTCATTTGCTTTCTCCATTGTACAACATCCCTATCTATTTTTGTTTGAGGACAAAATAATTTTTGAGCAAGAGTTTTCAATAGTGATGAGAAGGAAATTGAGACTCATGTCCAATTACATGCATAATTGCTGACGTGATATTTTTTTTATTCTTTTTTATACGCAGGTGATGCTAGTTAGAAAGTTGACCTCACTGGTCTACTAAAGTTGATTGAATTGCAGTACACTATCTATGCAATTGTTGTTAATCTCCCTATCCACTGACACAGTCACGTAACACATGCAACGAATAGACAAATACATGGAAGTAAACATAATACGAACGGTACATAATCAGGTTAGTATCTTTTCAAGAGCAGCTATTCTTTTAATACGCTTTTGAGCATGGGTACTGCACTATCTATGCAATTATTGTTAATCTCCCTATTCACTGACACAGTCATGTAACAATCCCAGCAGCTGTCATTAACAACCCCAACAACCTTACCTAACAATCCCAGTAGCTATCATTAGCAATCATAGCAGCCATCATTAACAACTCTAGCACCCCATCAGGCATCATTTACAACCCAAACAACTAGTATTAACAAACCATCAGGCATCATTTACAACTCCAGCAGCTGTCATTAAAAATTTTATCTCTTTAACGTAGTTGGTTTTCTAATATCATTTAGTTGTTCCTTTACCATTTTTAATTGTACATATTTAGTTGTTTCTTTCGGGTTGTGAATTCATTGCTACTTATAAGTAAAGTGTAAACCTAGTTTTATTGGTCAAATATCATTTGTAACTTAATATTCACTTGTGCATGATACTACCATGCTGTCCAGTTTATTGATATTTGTTATTAACAAACATCAAAACTAGTAAACAATTATGGCTCAATCAAATTCTCCCACACTTAACCCTTGAACTCCTGGATAAAGCCTTTTAAAAATGCTTGATGATAAATGCATTTAGAATTTTCAATCATGCTTTAGGATATCAGAAATTATTAATTGCATTTGTCAAGCAGTCAACAAGTGTCAAAGCAGAGACATTAGTAAGATAATCTTTGTGATAGCTTAATTCAAGCGATTGAATAAAGGAGACTTCCTCTCAAAGAAAATTGTTTATCTCTTAACTCACTTAGCCAAGATAGTTTCACTCTTGGTCTGCTTAATTCAATCTTTTCCATAGGCCTGTAATCATTCTACCTCTCCACTACAAGATCCATAAAATGTGAATCAAGAGGACTTAAGGGTTGCAATGGATGATGGAGGTTAAAGTCAACGAAGTGAGATAATGAACAGAATCATAAATACACAGCATTATAGATAACTACAATTGTAAATATACTTTCTATAATGCACAATTTAGAGGAGTGTATTCAAGGATACATATACTTTTATCATTTTCCCTTCTTTATTTCTCATCCTCTTTTACTTCATATCATTTATTTAATACGAAAACATAAATTGAAGAATGTATATATTTATATAGAGAGTTTCCAATAATGGTACCCAAGAAGGAATGGCTCAAAAGGGCGGCAAGGGTCAAATTTTTATTTTGGGTTGTGTTTAAATAAAAGCAAGAGTTTTGAAATGAAGACCTCTACCATATTCATAAAATATTGGGCCATTAAGCTTTGATTAAGAATTAAGGCAAGTTCTATAGAGATAAGAGTCAAAATAGACCCACACAGAGGCCCAATTATCTTTACGACAAGGCTAACATCTCGATTAGACAATCTTAAGGATTAAAAAACACAAAGAGTCACCTTAAAAATGCATCATCATTTCCCCTTTGTTAACAACTTGAAAATGCAACTAACCAAAAACTTTTATCCACATGGATGATTTTCTAACAATAACATTTGTAAAAAGTTATGTTACCTGCTCAAGTGTATTAAAGGCACTTAGCTAGAAGGATTTTTTTTTTGAATTTTTTTGCACTGAAATCTTCGCCATGGTGAATAATTAAGTTAGTCACGGTGAAACACATTGAGAGGGTGGCTCTGTGTGCAAGTGATTTAACCATAGCGAATCCATAAGGTTATCACAGCGAAACACAATGAGAGGCAAACGCTGTATTTTAAATTACTTTTACCATGGTGAATGTGGTCAGAAAGCAACATTGCAGTTCAAAAACCTCCTAGAATTCAATTTTTTTGTGAAAATTTTTCAAAGTTTTAGCAAAATGACCCATCCAAAAGTCCAGTCATTTTAAAATACTAATTTGAACCTTGAAAACTCTATGACACCCAAAATAAATCCCCCACACTTAAATCAAGCATTGTCATTAATGTTTAAAAATAAGATGGACTGAGAGACATATATGCAGAATTCAACAAGCAATATCAGAAATTATCGCAAGTACGCAACTGGAAAATGGATAACAGCAAAGGAACTATACAAAAATATCCATAAACTACAAAATATCTAACAATTACAGAATATCCACAAAAGACATAAAGGAAAACATAAAAATAGAAAAGAAAACGGCACAACTATGATCGCATGACAAAGTCACCATATGAATCCACAACCACAGTGGCTACATCCTCATCCGTGTCTATATCATCACCAACTCCTTCCTGCCCACTTGCAGATGCGCTTGCTCCAGACGGTCTAGTACTGCTTATGAAATCGTCCTCCTCAGGTGGAAGCTCAAAGTGTAGGTGCTATGCGATTAGTGCATCCATCCTGCAGCGATATCTCTTGTCCCACTTAAGCTGCTGAAGCAAGGAGAGACAAAACTGCTGAAACTCAACAGCTAGGCCATCTATAGTCACAGGGGCTAGAGGTGCCTGAGGAGCAAAGGTGCTAGAGGCTCCTGGCCATCTAGTACCATCTCGTTAATATCTATGATAGGTTGAGAAGGGTAGGGTAATTGCTTGCCTAATGCCATTATAGGTGAATGTAGGAGCTCAGGGACATAGCCTTTGAGAATAAATTAGAAATGATGGCTTTAGCGGATTTTGTGGTGAACACGGCGTCTTAGAGGGTGGTGTAGATAAGGTGAGGAATATTAAATTTTATACCCCTCATCATTAGGTAAGTACAGAGCACTTGCTTCTTGGGTAGGTAAGCGAGATAGTAATGGGTAGGATGTTGCTTCAAACAAGGTGGATGAATGGTTTGGTTTCTGGCCTACACTCAGCACATTTAATGTATATCTCTACCTTATGAGGAGTGTGCCACCCCTTCCCTGGTTCACATAAAATCAATTTTTAGGGAACTGTTAAGGCAGCCATAGGTATAAAAATGGTGGACAAACATAAAGTTACCACTATTATGACTCTTCATTAAGTTTCTAAACCCATCTCTTTCATTGGATACATAAAGGGGTTCTTTGATGGTGTTAAGGGAAAGGGGCGCTCAATATGGAAAGGATGCTTGTCAATAATGTCAAAGAGGTCATCGTATAACAGTCTTCAAACTTAAAGTTTTGCAAAAGTTTAGGGTTTTTTTTTAGGTGTGGTAGATTGGCCAAAGTAGACACATAAAAACAAAAGAAACAAGAAAAATAAGAAAAATCAATATCAAAATCACTAAACCAACAAAAAGAAACAAAAAGAACAAATAATACCAAATAGGGTTGGTCACGGTGAACTAGTTGGTCATGGCGATAGATGGCAGGTCATAGTGAACGCTACTAGGAGAACCATGGGCTGTAACTCACATCAAGAGCAACGATGGAAGAGAAACTGGGGATGTAAGA
Source organism: Vachellia pachyceras (assembly GCA_025593235.1). Lineage (NCBI taxonomy): Eukaryota > Viridiplantae > Streptophyta > Magnoliopsida > Fabales > Fabaceae > Vachellia > Vachellia pachyceras. The sequence goes on from JANTPZ010091448.1 coordinate 5,379, forward strand.
ATGCAAAGAAATGATGGGGGAAGAGAATGATGAATACAATGGTGGTATAAAGATAGTGCAGATAAGAGAAAAGAGAAGAGAGAGAAGAGGCATGGTTATGGCAATGATGAGGGTGAAAGTAAAGAAGCTAAAAAAATGAAATGTTGGGATATTTAAAATGAAATAGTGGAATGCCAACCATCATGGTATTTCACTGTAACGAACATAAGAATTCGTCGCGGTTAAATTCTCCCAAGAAGAGCTGGTGATAGAATAAAAATTTTCACCACAACTATATATGCTTTGTTGCAGCGAGACCAACCCAAGAAGAAACAATGATGAGAGTGGGGGTTTTGTCATGGTGAGACCAAGTCGAGAAGCAAAACTGATGAGAATGGGGGTATTGTCGCAGCAAACTAAATAGTTGGTTGTGGTGAGACCAACCCAAGATGAACATTAATGAGAATGGGGGCTTTGTCGCGGCGAGCTAGATAGTTAGTCGTGCAAGACCAACCCGAGAGGACAACGAGGCACACAGAACATAAAGAAACAACACATATACGTGGAACTAGATACTCGTAATTTAGTATATAATTTAGTTTTTAATCTATATATAAATAATTTAAATTTTAAAATTATATTATTATATTATAATTTAATTGTTATACAAGGAGATGTGGAAAGTAGAGAGCTGACGGATTGCTTAAAACATAAAACAAAAATTAGATATGCAAAAGAAAGAAAAAGAAAAGGACCTAAGAGCAGTGATGGTCCGTACTGGACTCAAACCTTCAGAGAAAGGGAGAAGATGCAAAATATAATGCAAATATATGGAAAATAAAGTTAATTTATTAAAAGTTGGCACTTACATATTGGGATTAGAATGTATATGCAGTGGAATTTAAAATTTTCTAATCTCAAATACGGATCTGTCAAAGGCATTTAGATCGAGGAGATGGAGGCATACCTTTTGCGTTTTGAATCCGAAACATTTCTTGCATTTGGATCTCTTCAGGTTCCACAACATTTTGTGCTCTTGATTCTGATAACTAGGAGCCGATGTTTCTTTGATCGCCTCCCTCTACCAATATCCATGCGAACAATCCCCAACAATGGCAGCGTGCTAGCGCCTCTTCGTTTCACTCTCTCTAGGTTTTTGTGGCTCAAGAGTGAATTAAAATGTAGAATGGGATGCCTCTACTGCTCATGAGCACTCATATTTATAGAGCTCATGGAGTGCATCGTAATCCAAGATTAATCTTTTATTAATCTTGAAAAATCCGCACTCTGTAGCCTTGTGTTACTTGAGGAGGCTCAACAACATCTTGTGAGTCTTCTCCATCTTCCATCTGTGGTTCTGTGGTGAATTGAGATTCTCAAACTTTTCAAGATTCAATTTTCTCCCACTGGTTCTTTTAGAGATGAACTCTCTTTCTAAAAAGACACCGTTTGAACAACAAACACTTTGTGTTCGATGGGATTATAGACATAGTATCCCTTTGTTTCCTTGGGATACCCCACAAAAAAGCATTTGGAGGATCTGTTTGATAATTTATTGGAGGCCTGCTATTTAACATAGACCTCAAATCCCCAAATCTTGAGAAAAGACAAGCTTGGTTTCTTCCCAATCCATATCTTATATGGTGTCTTTTCAACTGCCTTAGATGGAACAAGATTCAATGTAAACGCAGTTGTTTCCAGTGCTTAGCCCTAAAAGGAAAGTGAAAGATCTGTTTGACTCATCATAGATCGAATCATATCTAATAGAGTTCGATTCCTCTTTTCAGAAACTCCATTCCATTGTGGTGTTCCTGGAGTTATGAGTTGTGAGATTATCCCATAACTCCTAATATGGTCAACAAACTCTTGGCTCAAATATTCGCCTCCTCGATCAGATTGAAGGTCCTTAATTGTCTTACCAAGTTGGTTTTGCACTTCATTTTGGAATATTTTTGAACATTTCAAAAGATTTAGACTTATGTTCCATTAGATAAATGTAACTATATCTACTGAAATCATCTATAAAAGTAATAAAGTACATGTACCTCCTCTGGCAGGTGTATTTAGTGGTCCACATACATCTGTATGTATGAGGCCGAACAAATTAGTGGCCCTCTCACTATGCCCAATAAAAGGTGCCTTGGTCATCTTTCCCAATAAACAAGATTCACACGTGTCAATTGATTGAAAAATTAAGAAATCCATCTTGATGGAGTTTAGAAATGTGTTTCTCATTTACAAGGCCTAACGACAATGCCATAGGTAGGTTGGATTCAAATCATTTGATTTAATCCTTTTAGCAGTTATGTTATAGATATTTCCACTTGTGGGATGTTCTAAATTTAAAAGGTAATGATCAAGATGCAGATCACCATCATCATAAAATTGTCATTACGATAAATAGATCATTTTCAATTCCCAGTAATGGAAGTATAACCTTCCTTATCTAAATAAGAAAGAGAAACAATGTTACTACTCAAAGTAGGAATATAAAAGTAACTATTCAATACTAACAAAAGCCCACCGGGCAGAACTAATTCGTAAGTGCCTATAGTTAGAGCAGTAACTCTTGCTTTATTCCCAACGCGTAGGTCCACTTTGCCCTTTTCAATTTTCTACTGTCCTTGAGGCCCACACACTTGTATAGATGTGAGAACCACAAGTAGTATCAAATACCCATGCAGAGGAAGTAGACAAATGAATATATATATAACATAAATATCTAAAGAGATATGCCTGCTATCCTGCCTTTTCTTTTTCATATCTTCAGGAAGAGTTTACAATTTCTTTTCCAATGACCAAGCTCATTGCAGAAATAGCAGACTTCATCCTTTGGAGGCTTAACCTTATCCAGCGTGGACTTGGTTTCATGTTTATTTGGCCTTTTAGTCCTACCAGTAAAGCCTTTATCCTTACCAATGCCCTTGCCTTTCCTCTTTAATACATGAGAGCTAACTGATACACCCTTAGCCATCTTGCAAGAATGTAAGGCCTTAGTGGTCTCAAACCTTTCCTGCCTTTCCTGTTGCTGGAACATTTCCTTAAAATGAACAATCATCTCATATGCCTCCATATGTTCCAGATCTCTTTGGATCTCTAGAACCATGGTGGCTAGCATAAGGCATCCTACATCCACAGAGTCATCCTTATGCTTCAAGTAAGCATCTCTATGAGCTCTGGGAGCATTGGTTGTAGGCTCATCAAGAATAGGCCGATCAAGGACATAAGCCTTTCTTTCATGCTTGAGAACAATTCTCAAGTTCCTGAACCAGCTAAGAAAGTTTGTCCCATTGAGTTTTCTTTCTCAAGGACCGATCACATTGATAGTATAGCAGTACAAGTAGTCGACATGATTTTACATTTACAAAATACGCAAAGCATATGAGAAATCTCCTACTGAATTAATTTTATGAATATAATAGGGTTGTTATTGCATCTCATACAATACCATATTTAATGATCGTAAACTATCATGCAATGATCTAATCAAAAGCATATAATAAACGTGAGACAACATGGCTGTCCTAACCTAAATCCTCCCAAGCCAATGAGAGGAATTCTATAAAAGATTAAAAGATTACATTGAAAGAAACCTCGTTTGAACATACAAAGGGAGTGAGATGAGAGAAGAATGTACACCAAGAATCTTTAGAGGAAAGCACGACACGCAGGTCCTATAGAAATTTTACAACCCCTTGTAAAACTAAAGCCATGTTGTCTCACCATACCCATTCAATTATTCAAGATCAAACCACAATAAGCAATAATTTATATGATACAAATGATTCTTATTATGTTCAGATTATATCACGCTACACATACGGGGTTGAGGGACAACGCTCCCAGAAGCTAAATTTTAAATATAGTTTCATTGTTGTGAGAAACTCTTCTAGATTTAATAGAGCGCATAAACCCAAGATCATAACAATACATCACATGTATTAGAAATTTATATCATATACGAATCCGTAACCATATGAACGTATGGACATATTCATGAGAATAAAACCGCACTTGTGTATACATCATATGTATACAAACATATATCCATTCATATGAGCATACTCGAAAATGCATACATCATGTATCATATACAGAATCAAAATGCATATGTTGTGTATCACATACATCATTCATACATGCTTACAACATACACGCTTCAAGAATATGAGAACCCATATATCATATATATATATATATCATATTCTCAGTCATAACACACATATGAATTCAAGAAAGCATACATCTCATGCTAATCACACAAAATCAATATAAACGCATAATTGACCTGGCTCTGATACCACAGTTGGGATTAGGACGTAGATGTAGCGAAATTTAAAATTTTCTAATCCCAAATACGGATTTGTTAAAGGCATTTAGATCGAGAAGATGAAGGCGTACCTTTTATGATTTGAATCCAAAATGTTTCTTGCGTTTGGATCTCTTCAGGTTCCACTACCTTTTGTGTTCTTGATTCCGATTACGAGGATTCAATGTTTCTTTGATTGTCTCCCTCTACAGGTATCCATGCGAACAGTCCCCAACAATGGCAGCGTGCTAGCGCCTCTTCATTTCACTCTCTCTCTCTGGGGTTTTGTGGCTCAAGAGTGAATTAAAATTCAGAATGGATGCCTCTACTGTTCACAAGCACTCATGTTTATAGACTCATGGAGTGCATCATAATCCAAGATTAATCTTTTATTAATCTTGAAAAATCTAAACTTGAATTTCAAAAAGATATTCAAGATTAATCATTATTAATTTTGAAATTTGAATTTCAAAAGATATTCAAGATCTAATCTTGATTAATCTTGAAATTCAAAATTTGAAATTCAAAATGTGAAATTTGAATTTTGCAATCTTAATGTAATATCCAAAAAAAATGTGTGGATAAAAAAAAACAACAAAGGAGTGTATTGCAAAGTGAAAAAGTGTGGGGCGTAAAATTGTCCTTTCGCCATCCCCACACTTAATATCCTTTAATTCCACTGTACTGTGCTTTATTTTACAGATTCTCTAGACGCGAGCACGAGAAGGTGAGAAGGAAGAGAGAGCGTCACATCGGGCGATGCTTCTCCCACCAGAGGACCGTGTTTTTGGCCAGTAAAAGCAAGGATTCAGGTTCAGGTGAGTCTCCTGAACACTTCTCTACCTTCAAATTCTTTTATTGCTATCATTTTGGGGTTTCAAGGGTTGAGTTAGGATTTAAAAAATGATAGTTATCATTGATTAAATCAAGTTATAAGCAATATTATAGTTTCTTTAAATTATATGGAGCATTATATGTGAATTTCCTGTGGATTGGTTGAAGAAATTTTCACAGCACTGTTCACATTACTATTCATGTGAACAGTTACTTCGTCGTACTTCAGCTTCTTGCTTAATTAGATGAGCTTTGTGATTTTAAAGTGTTATGCTATTGTTTGGAGTGTAGTTAGTAGGAAAAGTTAATTTTGTGCAATGGGTGGTTGGTTCTTTGAGAGGTTGTTTTTTATTTTATGAAGTGTTGATGGGGAAGAGAAGTGTGCGCACGCGTGCGCGTGCATGCATGCATGACATGGAAAAAGGGAAGCTTTTATTGGTCAAAAGAAATTAGTTTTTGGGGTTCTAAGGTGTTAGATTGATGTGTGAAAATTGTTTAAAGTTGAAATAATGGACACACATAAAAGATTGTTTAATTATTTGAAGAGTTGAAACAGGGGCTTTTAGGTTCAAAAGGGGAGACCTTTCGTTTTGGTGAAACTAACATAAAAAAATGCAAAGGTTTGATGCACACATACAAGCACGGACTATGGGATTGAGAATTAAGGTCATGGTGTGGTATTGTAAATGTTGGCAGAAGTATATATAATTGCATGAGTGGGTTTGTGTGTGTATTTATATGTTTATGTATGATACTCTGTAAATTGAAATCTAATTGGAGCCAAGGAGTGTATTTTAAAGGTTTTAAAATACCTATGAAACATTAAAGATAATATTGTTAAATAATGGATTAAGGACTTGAGGCTGGAAAAAAATTGTTGGGCAGCAGACTTTGGAGCAAATTTAAACTTGTTAAATGGTCTTTGTTGACCATGAAATATTATTCATGACAAGCTTTAAATTGAGCCCTAGAATGTAATTTTTGGATAAGTAAATTGTAAGTTATGGATTATCAAAATTTTTGTTTGAAATCTGGAAATCTAAAAAGTTGGCAAATTTGGAGCACTAATTTTGGAATTTGGGTTGATAATAAATTTGGATTGGTAATTTTATTTAGAAGAGGATGTCGAGAGCTTTACATGGACACTTAAACTACTGCATTTGGAATTTTATGAAATGAGTTATTAATTTTCAAAGATTGTTATAAATTTAGAACTATAATGATGTTGATTATGAATGTTTGTATATTATGGTTAGGAAATGAAGAAGAAGATAAAATGAAAGCTGAAGGATAGAGAAAAGCAATATGTTGAGAGTATGATAGGTGAGTGAATAGTGTCCCATTATAGTTTTTAAAAATCACATTTTACTATCTTCATATTTTATTATTTGTTACCATATTTTGATCATGGTTCCACTGATAAAGGATTATCGGAATTATTTGATATTCTTGTTTTTGTTATGAAGAGAAAGGTTTGAAGAATTTTTATGTTATTCATTCATTTCCTATTTTATTTGAATTGAGTATTTAAATGTGGAAACTAAAAGAAAGACTTTTGGAATTTCAATTCATGCATAGAGATGGAGAAAAGAAATAAAACTTTCATACTCTAGGCATGCTTGAGAATGGTTTTGATATATACTTTATGCATGCTTGAGAATAGTTGAGATGTTTTAAAAATTTTCATGCTGGGATCCCTATTATAACGTATTCCAAATAATTTTACTATTGAAAATGATTTGGAAATTGACCCTTGCATTCTTGAAAATGTTTTGAAAGGACTGAATACAGAACGCTGGTTACTAACAGGAGTACTGTTAGTCCTTGGTGCACCATGGTTAATCTCGAGCTCGCTTGATATTCGTGAGCATTGACTTATGCCTATTAATCATGGGGTTATCCCTACGCCTATTATTCGCAGCCTCAAGCTGCGCCTGTTAGTTACTTATCCTCGTGAACTGTGTGTTCATGCCTGTTTTCATAGCCACGAGCTGCGCCTGGTTATTTACCCTTGTGGACTGTGTGTCCACGCCTAATATTTCGTTCTGTTGAAGTCCTACAAAAATTGAGATTTGAATATTATTTTTAAATCGATTTTGGTAAACAAATGATTTCATACGTAATTGAGATTCTATGAGAAATGATTCATTATGCGGTTCAAAATGTGACTTTTTATACTCTCCAGAAACTGAGATTGTTATTACGATATTTATCTTAGTTGAATCATTTAGATTACTTTTGTAAGTTTAGATAATTATATTTATGGGACGTTATTTACCTGAAATTTATTTTGGCTTCGGATAGCCCAGCAGACCCTATGCCTCTGGTTGAGCAATGAAAAGTATCTTTGTTGTTATGAAAGACGTTGGCTTATTTTGGAACTGTTGTTTGGCGTATATAACAACTTATATGTAATCAATATTCTCAAAGGTTAGACGCTCCATGTAATCTATAGGTGAGGTCCTATGCTTTTATTATATGTTGATAGCTAAATATATGTTTTTATGGCATAATCTTGATAAAAGAAATGGTACACTGTGTTATTTAATATTTTAGCGATGGGGAAAAGGATATGGATATTTTTTTTTAAATGGAAGGCTTAAGGGATGTGAGATCTCTCATGTTGCCGGTCACTCTAAATTTTTGGGCGTGACACTTAATTTGGATTAAATTGATCTGATCAAATCATATTCGTTTAATTACTCCAAATAATGAGCCAACGAATTTAATTTATCTTTATAAATTAAATTAATGCTAGTTATTTAATTTATCAAATAAATTAAATATTAAACTAACACACACAAATATTATTTACATAATATTGTGTAATTTCCAATTTTAACATATATATACATGTATATTTAAAATTCAAATAAACCCCAGAAATAAAGCTCATGTTGGGCTGTTCTTGCGTGCAACCCTGTAGGCCCATATAAAGTTGGTAGTGGGCTAATCTCACCACAAGCCCACAAGTCGTAAGCAGTCTCTAGCAAGACATTACGACTACCCAAATCATACGGGGATCGTTAACATGACGCAACCTTTTATGCAACCACATCACGTCCCTTTTGTCACACGATATCTCGATCAAGGATGAGGCATGGATGATGTCATCCTCCTATTCACGACCATTATTTTCTTGATCCCTGAGTTGTCTGATCAAAGAAACGAAAACCCCTTTTCGTTACAGTATGGCCATACATTTCTTAGACTCACTCATCGAGGGGCCCAGTAATATCTCTCAACTAATGTGAGGGACAAATCCCATCTTGATCACTCATATTCCTCCACATGAAAACCCTTAAGCCCGATTATAGCCTTTATCATCACCCGGTCAAAGGTGACTTTTGATAAGGTCAAAGCTTAGTGACTTTCATTGCCTTTATCATCACTTTTCTCATATTCTAGGCAACAATATTATAAAATACTAGAAATTCCAAGTTATTTTTCCTTGCCTTGAGATTAGATGTTTAAGGCCTCTTGGTACTTCAAATAATTATTTTTGGCTAATAATTTAATAAAAATGCTAAAAATTAAATGACCTTTAAAATTCTCTTAACAGAAATCTAAGTCGATTTAACTGAAACTAGGTCTCACATGCTGATCCATGACTTTTTCTCTGCATTTTGGGTCTCTATGAATTTTTTTGATATTTTTGCTCAAACGTTGACCAAGTTGACTTTTAACTTTGGTCAAATGAACAAAATGCCCTTATACTTTCCCTTAATTACTATAATGCCCTTACTTTTTTAAAATTCCATTTTCACCTTTATCTTTAATGCATTTGGGTCCTTCCCAGAAGGTCACCCATCATGTCATTTCTCCAATCCAAGCACGATTAACTACAAAGTTCTGATGGAATTCAGTATCTTAGGGCTAGGCTGACCGTGATCTTGTCGGTCCATTAACTTCCTTTTTTCCTGTACTACGTATCTTTAGACCTTAACTCAACCCATAATTACCGATTTGACCTTTATTTAAATTTACAGTTTAGCATGGATATCACACTTGTGTCAAATAATACTATTGTTTCCAAAACAAAACTATTACTAATAACAAGTTTTGCTTTTATATGAAATTTTTGGTATGTCAATTATGAAATTATGTTTAGAAAAGACTCTTCAGGAGGTCTTAGATGGTTGCAGGTTTAGAGGCTTGTTTGGATTTGTTAAGGGTTTGAGTTAAATCATATTTAAAAGGAAATTTATGTTATGATTTAAAATAAGAATTTGAAGTAGACACTAAAGTTAAAATATTTTTATATTTTGAAAGATATTTTCTCTTCATGTCATCAGGAAGTTGATCAATAGTTTCCAACAAGCAATTTCTTATCGTCAACCACTAATCTGCTCAGAAGAAATTCAAGATATAATATAA
>JANTPZ010091449.1:0-17293 GCA_025593235.1 Vachellia pachyceras
ATGAATAGTGAACAGTGGAAGAAGAAATAACATCCTTAACAAGAGCATCAACCACACGGTTCTGATCCCGTGGCACGTATTGAAAAATAACAATACACTCCCTTTCGATGAGCTTCCTAATTTCTGCAAAAAGCAAACCAGTGTTAGTGATATTGCAACCTGTATTGAACATGTCAACCAGTAATCTTGCATCAGATTCCAAAATTATCTTTTTGAAACCGTAATCAAAAGCCATCTGAAGGCCTATGTAAATTGCCCATTCCTCGGCAACATGGGCTTCACATAGCTCTGACGAAATAGCAAACCCTATAATCCAGGAACCACAGTGATCCTAATGATACCTCCGCAACCTGCCTTTAGGGAGCTTCGAGTGATAGCTCCATTAGTGTTGATTTTAAACCACCCACTCTCCGACGTTAATCTCCGAGGTAGTTGATTAGCATAAAGCTCAGAATGCAATTGCAAAATGTCGCTGCTATGGATGTAGAGCTTCCATGAAGCAATGATTGAGTTAAAAGGGTTAGGAGGTTTGAGAAAACTAGCATCAAAGTTATCTTTATTTCTCCATGTCCATAAAAGCCTACAAGCCACTCCCCAAAAAAGGTCACAGTTAGATATGAAACCTAATCCCAAATTTTTAGTTAGATTCATGGCAATCCAATCACACAATGACATAAGAAGAAAGATGACAACTAGTTAGATATCTTTATTCATCGCAACCCAATCAGGCAAGGGACTTATGGTTCAAAATTGTGCAACAGCTTGGCCATTTTGGCAAGCTATTTAAACTCTTCCTTGTGGTTCTTTTTTCACTTAATGGGATGTTTGTATTTTGTTACAAAAGGTAATGGGCTTGTATGGCATTCAATTTGAAAAAACCAAAAGTTCATTCAGTAGTATTTTTTATAAAACGAAATAAACTCCTCCACATATTTACCCCAACTTAAATAAAAGTGCTTCTTTATTGAGTTCCCGAACAAGCCCAATATTGTCATTTTTCATATTTCCTACCTATCTTTCAATCATTTTAACCCAATCAAACATAAATTTTTCTATCAAATAATTTTGAATTCCAACGCATATCAAACGTCGTTGTAGGAAAATATTTTCGATTCCCTCTCATTCATTTCTATTACAATTACTTCTTTGATGCAAACAAGCCTAAATCTTTCAGCCATAAACAAATCTCAAATCAAGCATTGAATCAACAATAAAACTTTTGAAAAGTGAAAATACATTTGTCGCGAACCTGCTGTTAAAATTTAGGAGAATTATTTTAAAGTCTCACACTACGAATTAATTATTCTAAGGTTTCAAAATGTTGTTAACGATAGCCGCTTCACTTGTCAATAGTGCTCATCGACTTGTTATTAACAACCTCTTGAGACCTTAGAGTAATTAATTCGCTGTCACGGAACCTAAATGTAATTCTCCTTTCAAATTTCATGTTGATTCAACAGTTAATGGTTGCGCATAAACTAGTTAATGGCTGCCCTAATTTGACTCTGTAGGGACACAAATGGGTTTTAATGCTCCATTTGGCGAAAGAAAAGTTGAGAGCAAAGAAAATGGAAGGAAAGAATTGAAATAAAGAGAAATCTAAAAAAATGTTATCACTTCTCATATTTGAATAGACGAGAGAAAAGAGAGGAAATAAAATGAATAAGTATTTGATGACTAAAACACCCTTGTCGAAATATATGATTTAAAATTAAGTGAAATCAAAGTAAATACGGCAAAAGAAAAGCCTATGGTCAAATATTATAAATAAAATTATTTGATTTAGATATATTTTTATATTGTTATATTCAAAACCAAACAATTTAATAAAAATATTATTTTTAAGATAAAAGATAAGAAGTGAATACTTTTTTATCAATAAATAGAATAAGAAAATAAATAAATTGTATATTTATAACTTCTTTATCCCTCCCTCTCTCTCTAGAATTAAATCGCAGCATGATGATCATCAGATACTTGCGTGGCAACAATTGGTTCACCATTTTGTCTTGTGCTTTTTAAGAGTTTCTTTTTCTTTTCTTTCCACCCGGTTCATTGTTTGATCCGACTACACCTGAATTCAACCTGTATCATGTATCTGATCGTGATGGGTGAGTCTCCCGATAAATATTTCTGTATGCGTTGGAGCTTAAACCGACCAACCACTGGTTGGTTGCTTTTTAAGAGTTTCTGTTCCATTAGTTTTAAGATATCTTCAAATTCTGGGCAGTACATATAATTATGGTTACTAGAACAATGACGAAATAGAACTATGTAGAATGCGACGGTGACAGAAAGGAAGATGCCGACGGTGAAAACTGGAGGAGAGGATGTGATAGAGAAGTCCACCCCGGCGGCATTAATGAGCAACGAAACTGGGACACTTGAGGTGCACAATTAGATGAATAACTGAAGTAGACGTGCAAGGGTTAGGTAGTAGAAGCTATCTCATTCTCTCCACTACCTCTCTTTCCTTCAACATTTTCTTTTCTGCCCTCCTCACACAAGAAAACTCTTTTCCCTCCTCTCACGCTTCCTCCCCATCCAAACAGGGTTAAAACCATGTTTGGATCTCAATTACAAAATTTAGGCTTTGTTTAAATATACAATTTTTCTAGAAAAGCTATTTTAGATATCAAATCACAACATCCCTCTCGTAATAAATTTTCTCTTTCATATTTTTTTCTTTCTCTTTCCTACTTACTTTTTACCTTAAACTCCGTAAAAGTCAATAATTTTCCAAATACGATCAACTTTCAAAACTTAGGTATTGCTTCGGAATCCCTAAAAGTTATTCTCCCAAAATCTATTCTCCAAAACTTACTCCATAAAAATTATTCTCAAACGGATTTTCAAATGGATCCTAAATATATCAACATTACAAATTATATCTTACTTTTACAATGGACCGACAGTGAGATATTTTAGATTAACATGTATGAACGTGGTTTTACCACGTTACAATATGCATCCCCAATTTGGTAACGCTCTGGAATGGTAATTGAATCATGATTTTATATCAAGTTCGGATTCTCCACTTGGGGATTACCAAATTCTGATCCGTTCATTAAATTACCCCTACCGACATGAATAAGTGGCCCATCGTCACTCCACCCATGCAATTTATTCCATCCCACTTTTAATTTTGCAACTTTTTTGAAAATATTGTTCATTCCTTATTCCTTGCAATCAAAAAAAAAAAAACTCCAATTCCTCCAAAGCTTCTACTCCTCTCATTCTATCTAATATTTATAAAAGCAAGCAGAGAGGTTTCTTTGGTATCTATGTAGTCCTATTTATAGAGTAGAGGGAAGGAATTGTTTTGTGCTACTTTTAAGTTTTGTGATTACATTTTTCAATAAATATACAATTGTACCCTTCATTTATTATTATAGTGTCTTTATTCTCTCGAGCTTAATGTTAATTCCCTCCAATTTCTTTTTTACAAGATACAATTAATGGAAACATGGTGTTCAAAAAGTAATGGACAAGGTGGTTGAGAGAGAGAATGAGAAAGCAAATATGGGAGAGAATATGTGGGGAGAAGATATGTGAGAGGCATGTCTTTCTCTAACTCTATTTACAAAGGGTACAGATAACGTTTAATTTGATCATATTTATAAATCACCTTATTAAACTTTTTATGTAAATATACAATTTTACCCTTTATTTATATGTCTTAACTTTACTCTCATGTGCTATGGCGAATATTAAATAGGGGTAGAATTGGAAAGTTATTGAATTTTAAGGCAAAGTTAATGAGTTTTAAGGTTTTATTTGATTTGTATAAAATATGTTGGAAGTTACTTATAAATAAAATAGAAGTAATAATTGATTGAGGGTACAAATGGTAAAAACATATTAATGTTGAAACATCTCCAAAGTTTTTAAATTTTAATGCAGTTAATATTAAGCAATCTTTATTTACCACTATAAAATTAAATTTCTTTTTTTAAAATTATTCATAATTCCAAAATGTCATTAAATATTAGGAGCACCTTTTTAAAATGCTCTCATCTAGGGCTGAGCAAATATACCCGAACCCGCCATACCCGCCCATGACCCGTGAAAACGAACCCATGTAAACCCGCCCGTTTTGGACCCGTAACGGGCGGGTCCAAAACAGGCGGGTAATGACTTAAAGGGGCGGGGAACGGGTGCACCCACGGGGTGCCCCGTCCCGCCTCGTTTAACAAAATAAAAAAAAGGCTTTACTCATTCACCTCACCGGTCACTCACTCAGCAGAGACGCAGACACGCACACACTGCTTGACACACGCACACGGCTTGACAGACGCAGTGATAGAGCTTCACTTCAGACTTCACTCTCTCGGTCTCTACTCTCTCTGTCTCTCACTCGTCCTCATCTTCGGTCTCTCTCGACTCTTACTCTCTCAGTCAGACTCACGCACACGGCGTCGTCGTCGCCTCCCTCTCTGTCTCTCACTCCATCAAATGTTTCAAATGGTGGCGATGTGGGTGGCTCGTGGTGGAGAGAAGTTATCATCTTGCCCAAGTAAGAGAGGTGCTGAGAAAACTTGGGGTTCAGAGGTGGCCACGGCGGAGGGGCAGACAAAGACGAGGTGGTCATGGGTGGGGGAGAGGGATCGGTGAAGAAGGAGGAAGAAGGGATCGCGAATGAAAGAGTCCCAAGACTTGCACACGCACCTAAATTGAAATGGAACTTGGTTGGAAGCCTGGGGAGAATGTAATGGAAGAAGATATCGTCTGGAAGAAGACTCATGGTGCCCGTCGATCACTGAATTACTGCTCCTCTGCGTCGGAATTGATGACCTCTCTCTCTTCAATGATCGACATTGATGCGTTGGGGCTCATGTCACAAGACACTGTTTTGAGGTTGATTTGATCCGTTCTCAGAGGTTTGAGTTTGGACTCTTAATTACCTGATTCTTTTAAATCAGATTTAGAAATCTTGTTAACGAAGACTTCACTGCTGTTCAAAGCAAGTTCTTCCCATGCGTCTTTACGCTGCTTTTTCGATTTTTTAGCTTCTCAGATTCATGTCTCCAGATAAATTCTTCCCTGAGAGGTGCAGGACCCACTTAGTTCAGTCCTTCTCTGTTGTGTTGTTTGGCGGTGCGTTGTTTTGGGGGGGTTGGGGGTCACGGGTAACCCGTTACCCATGACTCTCCACCCGTTAAGACCCGTACCCGTTGGCACGGGTCCAAACGGGCTAGACCACGGGTACAGGGTGCCCCGTACCCGTGGTCACCTCAACGGGCGGGGCACGAGGTGTCCCCCGGGACAGCCCCACCCGCCCGTTGCACACCCCTACTAGTCTCATTGTTTCAAGGTTCCAAAGAAAGAGGGCTCTCATCTTGTGAAATTAAAAGAAGGCATGATAATGCACCAATAAATTGTTCTCAGAATAATCACACACGTGTCTAATAACCATTGGGCTTCCGTAAGAGTCCACTAACCTAATGCTGTGTGAAACCGTACCGTAGCATTCCTTCTCAAACATAATAATCGATGCGCAAGCAAAGCAAAGAATGTTCATGGGGGTCGACGGTTACAACAAACCATTATTATTAGCATCACCACCACACGACCCACACTGCACTGAGCATCCCCTCACCTCCACCTTCGTGCCTCACTCATCATGTCTGAAGGAGAGAAGAGGAAGAAGCCTCACGCAGCCGCCGATGATGGCATCGATGTCGTCTCCGGCACCACCCAGAAGAAGGTGCGAGACGGCGGCAGTGTCACCGATGATGAGGTGGAGGAGTTTTGCACAATCCTCCGCCGGATTAACGCGGCGGCTCACTACTTCAAGAGCGGCACTGATTTGAAGGACGGAACGTCTGCAGCGGAACCGCATCGCGGGTGGAGAGCATCACTGGAGGAAGAGATCGTCCGGCAAGTAAATAGCGTTAAAGAGAAGGAGACTAATCGGACTATAGATCTCAATTTGAGCCCCAGCCCAGAATGAAGAGTTTGTTTCTCGATCTGCTTGCAGGTTTCCTTCTTCCATTTAATCAATAAGATTAAGAACAGTAAGATCTTTTATCTTTATGTCCCCAAATGAGATCCATATTTTTTAATTTCGTGTTAATTATGACGTCATTGTATATTTTTGGATCTGATTTTTGTTTGAGCTACTTGCCATATCAAGTAAAAGCATTTAAGGTTTGGCAAAAAAAAAAAGAAAGTAAAAGCATTTAAGAAGGTTATGGGACGGGTCGGGTTGCATTTTATTAGGGCACAGGTGTATTCAAAACGCCGTCGATTCATGAAGGTGCGAGAAACTCCACGCTTTTAAATGAAGAGGGCTCCTCCTACCAAACCCTATTCCAACCGATGAAACCTATATTTCCCAATTTCCACACTCCCACCCACGACAACGACACGGTTCATCGGCATCATATGAAAATTACCCAAACAATATAAGGGCTTGTTTGGGAGTAAATTTTGTAAAATCTAGGTTTGAAATTTAGGTTTTCTCTTTCCTACTTTTTCCTCTTTTCTCTTTCTTACTTTTTCTCTCTTTCTCTTTTTTACTTTCCTCTTTCCTACCCACTTTTTTACCTCGGTATCCGTAAAAGTTATATCTTCCTAAACATAAATCACTTTTCAAAATCTAGATTTTGCCTCAGATTCTGTGAAACCTAGGTTTCAGATTTCTAAACAAGCCCTAAATAGATTTCATAATTACCTATTTGGATTCAAACTGGATTATTTGAGTTTTTGCCATTAAACCAAACATAGTAATGCAATTTACATTAACATACAAATCCGATTCTATATTTAAGACTGCAGGTAGAAGTATAACATAATTAGTGGATCCCAGTAATGACCAAGACCACCGTTTGGTATTTTTTTTTTCTTTTTTTGAGATGTGAAAGTGACGCGGAAGAGATTCTGGAAAAAGGTCATTATTATGTTGCTCTGTATAATTTTCATTGCCGACTGTGTGTAAGGAATGCCAATATATGTATATGTTACTTTGAAAATAAAATTATACTGTAATATAAATATCTCATTTGAAATGCTCCAAGTAAAATGATAATCAATCATAATTTCTTTTAGATAAAATTATATGATCAAGTGGTACGGTTGGATCTAATTGAAAGTAATTAAGATGTTTTTCTGGTGAATTCGAAATTGAAATATTATATTTAAGGAACCAAATCACCTTTACTAGGACTTACACTTGGGTGATAATGAATCATTCAAATAATCCCATTTAAATCATCTTTAAATCAGGCCTGTCTTGGCCTTCCAAATTATTGTATCATATGATTAAGCATACAACAATTTATAGAAAAAAATTCATATTATTTCTTGAAAAACTTATAGGAATCTTACAAACAATTTAACCGACTTGTGATTATGATAGCAGAAAGGGACAGAATTAATGGTTCCAACAAATTTGAGCAGTGACTTCGGCAATTCCAATGTAACATGAAGCATATATTCACTCCATATTTCGGTATAATTTAAAAGTGACTTTAACTAATTTATAAAAATTAAAACAGACAGTTAATTCATTTAATACGTCATCAGTTAAGATAACTTTTCACTTTTATCCTTATTGAAGAGAGGATGGAATGGGTATTAAATATTAATTGGCAACACTGGAAATGATTGGAGGGGTAAAACTGTAAAATAAGAATCAATTATCCTACAGGTGATTTATATTTTGAATCAAGTCACATCTATCATAGAGGGGAGTGCCTAAAATGCCAGAAAGACAAACGAAGAAAAGGGCATGATCTGCTCTTCATATCAATGGACTTGTCCTTGGTGATTAAGAATTACAAACAATAATTAATGGAATCCAATAAACTTTTGTGATGATTCTCATTAAACAGATAAAATTAATGGTGATTACGAAGAGATTAAATGGAAGCAAAGATTGCTTATCAACGCTTTAGATGATCGACAGTACTACAGTTAGATACTACACATTTGTCTTCCATTGCCCTTGCTGAAAATTCACATGTACGCGGTCTATTGGATTTCTCTTTGTTAATTCAATGACAAGATAATCAAATAAGTAAATGAAAGGTGATGGGAAAATAAATCAGCCTGTGAATCCAACCTGTCAGTCCACTCAAAATTGATAGACTCGGGTTGGTATGCCCCGTCATAAATCACGGGTTGACTCGCATTGTTAACACTAACCATAGGTTCAATCTAACTTATCTGAATGGTTAGTGGTTGCCCCTCTAGTAAGAAGAAAAAGCCGTGAAATAAAAAATTTTATTTGTTTCATGCTAAATATTCTGGAGCCACCTGGAGAAATGGGACTGATGCATGTCCAGGAAATGTGAAGGAACCTAGAAGTTTCAAAAGCATATTTGACTTTGCTGCAGACAACATGGAGAAAGAGGGGATGCTAAAGTACTATAGTATGAACTTGGCTAAACTTTTTCATTCCTTGAAACAAAATACAACATTCTGATTTTATTGTGTATTCATCTTGATGATGTGATTTCTCCCGTGCATCTGGTACCTTCTAATGTATTATTTTTCAGTTACATTCAACGCTCTAATCTTATTTATGATTTAAGCTGTTAAATGCATTATAAATGAGCGGAAAAAAATAATATTAGAGTGTTGGATGCTATTTAAACTTTTTCATTATATTATTTTCAGATGAGGAGTTTGTTCTTGTATTCTACTTTAGTAATATGCAAAGTTGATGAGCTGATCATGCTTTTCTTTGAAAAACGGCAGTGTATTTGTTTTATTTTATCCCCAAGTTATTGGTGATATATATAGTACATGCTTTGGCCGTTGGAAATTAATATATTATGTATATAGATTATTATATTTATATCATATATTATTTTAATATATATAAATATATCACCGGATGTGTCCCGCATCATTATTTGAAGAGTTGTGTTCAGAGGGTGTGTCTGGTCGTTGAGTCCCTTGAAGAGTCTTGATGGGAGGCTATATAAAGGGGAGACCATGGCTTAGAATAAATACGCAAAAACAAAACGTTATTTGTTCAATCAAGAATTCCCTGACGGGGCGACGATGTTCGACAGTCTATCGTTGTGCCAGATTTCCCGTTCAGAAGAGTTCTAGAGAAATTTCACAGAATACACTATGGTAAGAAATACGCAAGACTTCCGCTATGAAACTCTGAATCTGGATTTATGAATTTTGTCCAACATTGATCCTTTTCATATGATCCTTAAATTTGAATTGCTTTGGTGCCTTTTTATAATATTTTAATTGGTGTTGTCTCAATATTAAATATCTTTTACCTATTTTATCCTTTATTAACTGGATTCTCTCTCATAATCTTTTTTACGTACATTCACTTCCATCCTTTTTCACATTATTAATTCTCCCTCTTACTTACTCCTTATAAATAATATGGCATACTTTAAAAAAAGTTGTTATAATTACTATATTTAACTGATTTTTTAAATCACGCCTTTCGGTTAAAAGGACGTTATCAAAAGGACACAAGGGAGTTTATATATATACGCAATACTTGGGTTGGATTCAATTCTAACTTTAATTTCAAACTAGTGATTTCGCCTCAAGGAAGTATCCATTGTTAAACTCCATATTTTGCGTGTCTGCTTCCAAAAAAATACTTCTCAGCCGCAATGGAGGCGTCAAGAGACCCAGTTAAAATTCGATTCCTTAAGAATCCAAACATGAAAATAATTCCTAATTAGATTCTCTGAGTAGGAAACATTTCCAATCTGGTGGAGCCCCCTCCTTATTAACGAAGCTTATCAGTAATTGACTAAATACCCGTTTCAAAAACCATTAGGAAAATACATTTTTTTTGCCAATTAGGAAAATACATTTTAGAAGAATACGATTTATTCATAATGCATTTATGTCCGCATAAACGTTGTATTTAGAATGTATTTATTCTGTTAAAAAAGAGTTTTTTTATTTAAAATGTGTTTTAAAATAAGGAATTACCCAATGAGTATGCTAATTAACGGATTTTTGGTTTCAGAATACATTTTTCAAAGTATTTTTTTCAGAATCAAACAAAACAGCGTCCAATAATGCATGCCACTGTTAAGAAGTTAAATTTTGAAAGAAAAAAAAAGTATATTGGAAGAAACAAAAGTAATTGTTGAAATCATGAGATGGCGTGGCTGAAAGTCTTCAATAAATAAATGGGCCGAATGTGATTGCCCGAATCAGATGTCAGAGGGCAACATTGATCCCTCCTCCTTTTGACTCTCCTGGTTTCTGCCCTGAGAAATTTAATGTGCACCCATATATATATTAATATCCCTAAAGTCCCAATCACATTAAATTATTTTTTATTTGTCAACAATCACATTCAATTAAATTAAATTAAATGTTGGTCAAAAAAATTAAATTAAATACTTTAGGGTAAATATGTAACTGATGCCCCGTAATTTCTGTTTAAAGTCTGAGTTTCAAAACGAAAGAGGATCACCCACCCTAACCACCATTAATTCTCTCTCTCTCCCCCCTTCATGTATTTGTTTGAGAACTCCGTTGGGAAAATAGATTTTACAGATTTTGAGACATTTTAAGAATTTCGAGATGGTTTTATGGATTTCAAGATAGTTTTTATGAATTTCGAGATGGTTTTTACAGATTTCAAGATGATTTTATCTCGACTTACGTGCACCGTTTGGGAAAATAGCTTCCCAAACAGGCACCATATGATATGCCACACATGTCGTTGTCCTTTCTAATGTCTACTTTCGCCTCTTATTTAAACGTAAGCTTGAGAAATAATATAACGTTTTAAAAAATTAAACGTATGTTCAATAATTTTTTTTATAAAATATGATAATTTTATTTAAATATTTATTTTGATTTGCGTAAAAATACTTTTCTACTGCTTTTTCAAACAGGTTCAGTTATTTTTTTATCTTATTAATTTGTTAGATCATCAAATTTTTAACACGTAGTATTTATTTATTAATGATGCAAATTGTTGCTGTATTTTCTTGACAGGTTATATTAAGTAGAGAAAATTGTTAAGTTTTTAGAGTTGATGTGTCTATCGCTAATTCTGAATTGATATCGTTACTTTTTTCATCATTAATTTTCTTTCTTACTCTTCGTTAAATGTTGTGTGCGCTATTTAGTAATTTTAATAGGGATAAGATTAAAAACTTATTAAATGTTTAGATAGAATTGATGAATTTTGATGTTGTCCCATAAGTGATTTTGCAATAAAAGTAATGATGCAGTATATTTGTCTAATTTTATAAGTATATGTATTAAAAAGTAGGAAATAAATTTGCTATTTAAAAAGGAACTCCATTATTTTATTGACTTTATTTCTTATTCCATTGCATTTTATAAATTAATAGAGCCAAAGCTCTATCAACTAAATTTAAGGAAGGCCGGGTCAAATCAACAGAGGCATCGAATGATGCATGCGTGAAAAAGTGAAGCACAAAATTAAGGAATGGGATTAAGATTCAAGATAGGCTGAAGAATTAATTTTTAAACGCGGTTGCCAAAAAAATTAAGCTACTTTTTATTTGATTTAAGTGACAAATACTATTAGTACGATGTTATAAAGAATTTACGCCCTTTTGTAAATAATATAAATCACTTCGATTAATTTGTTGAATAAAAAAATTATTCGGTACATTGGTTCATCCAGATTCAACTATTCGCGCTATCTGTTACATGCTCAAAATTCCACTGCCTAAAACTGAGACTTATCTTGAGAAATAAAGATATTTGTGGAAAATTCTAGAGTATTACAGAAGGGTCTAGAACTCTTTAGAAGGTTCTGGAATATGATGGGTTGGGATAATCTAGAATGTACTGGAATATCATGGAAGACTTTAGAATATTTTAAAAGGTTCTAGAATAATTCGGAAACCTCTGAAACGTTCTAGAAGCTTATGGTTCGTCAAGACTAGTCTATTCTAGAATAGTGTAGAAAGGTATATAACATACATGATACTTCCACACTTGTGTAGAATTTTCTATATGCAAAATGTATGACGTATGATTGAATTAATTCCAATGTTCCTTAAGGAGGTGGAAGGCTATAAATATATGGTTTTGGTCATTTGGTAAGGCAATCAAGAAACTAAGAATTCAAACACTTGTAAAGCATTCTCCTTATGAATAACATTCTCATTTCAAGTATTCAATACTTGAGTTCTCTTCTATCTTATCTAAAGTATATTTGTCTACATCTTAAGGGGGTTTTAGGCTGACTTAGTCACTAGAAAAATAGTATATAAGTGTCGCATGGGCAGAAAAAGAGTAAGTCGGTGACATATCACATCGATAGCTAGGAGTAAATGGTGATGAAAAACTAATATACCTTTTCATCCTACTTATAAATATATTTATAAATTTCACATAAATAAATAAAAACCTTAGACTTATTAGCTTTATTTTAAAATTTAATAATTTTTTAATTTTATTTTCATTTAATATCCACTACGTGAAAGTAGAGTCAATCATATAACGAATGAATGGTAAAATTATACAATTAATATAAAAAATTTGTAACATAAATTGTAAATAAGATCAAATAAAATCGAGGCTTTTAACATATAAAAAAGAATCAAAGGAGCATGTGGGAGAAACTCATTTAAACAATTTAACTTGGCTCATTTTTAATTAAACTAGTACTTGTTGGGAACCCATTTACGTTTAAAAACACCACTTTGGAATTTAAAAAGGCAAAAAAAAAACGAAACAAAAAGTCATGACTGAAATTATAATTTAAAAAGTACCAGTAGAATTTAAGGAGTGCCAGGTCAAATCAACGCGTAGAATAATGCAAGTGTAGAAGTTTCAAATATGAATCATAGAATGGTAGGTTGACGTCAATTGGGAAAATCCCATAAAAAGCCTTCAAAATATTAAAATTCCAGATCAGTAACCCAAATTTGTGAAATCCTATATCAATCTAGATGCCCCAAATTGGAATTTACAAATCTTACCAAAAGATCTGGCTGCCCTTGAGTTATCCGGAGCTTCTCGATCACCTTCTCTAGTCAAAATCAAGGATATACATAGCGAAGGTTTTAAGGTTTGATTTTTTTTTTGGATTGAATGGTTGTTAGAGAAGGTTCCCAATCACATGGGATTCTGATTAAGTTTGATTATCAAAGTTTTCAACTTTGGGCTCATGAATTTCATATGGTTGGAAATTACATGTTCATCAATTCATTCACATGGAGATGTCACTTCTATAATATTCACATTTACTCCGTCTGTCTGATTAATCAGGACGGAAGAAAAGAATTAGGGGTGTTGAAGTCTTTTTTCTAAGGAAAATTTACTATTAGGTTATAAACAACCCAATTAATTAACAGAATGTTCCCAAAATTGATAAAATTACCATCAAGTTTCAGTGGTAGCTAGTTCAATTGTTATTGATGGCTAGTGAGGTTATTAATAATAATCAGACCGGCTACTACTGGGACTTGATTGTAATTTTGACAATTTTTAGAACATTTTGTTAATTAATTTTTGTATTTGGAACCTGATGGTAAATTTTCCTTTTCCTAAAATATGCAAATTCCAAATTGATGCTAGCGGTTCAATATGAAATTATGTGAATTCATATTACTGATTTATTATTTTTCAGGTATTTTTTTTTTTGTGGGGATCTTCACAAGTTAATTTTTTAAGAAAGAATTAGAACACAAAATTTATGGGCATTTCAATTATTATTACGTCTGGTGTCCACTGATGGAGTAAACTAGAGAGATTGTCAACTGGTGAGAGGAATCTGACATGCGTGCTATCAGGGCATTTCATTTTTCTTTACCTATATTTATTGGATTTGACCATTCATCCTACGTTACGCATTCCTTTTGACCCAAATTTTTGTCTCGTAGGCTTTTACCCCAACTTTTTTAATTTATACTTTAAACAAGCTTTAGTTCTATAATTAGCAGTATTACTTTTGGTTTTATTTATAGGTGATAAAAGAATATTTTACTTCATCGTAGTTAGAAGGCATCTAATTAATTTTTTAATGTAAATGTATAATTTTTTAATTAATTTCATATGTATTAACTTTGTTCTCATGTACTATAGTAAATATTAAATAAGGATAAATTTAAAAATTGTTCAATTTTAAGATGGTGTTAATGAAGTTTAAAATTTTTTTATTCTATGCAAAATATGTAAGAAGTAAATGGCTCCTAAATGAAATTAGAGAAGTAATTCATAACATCATTGAATTTGTATTAAAATTTTTATGAAATTATAGAAACTAACTTTTTTTTAATGGAAGAAACTATGAAAACAAACAACTATGATGTGAAATTGTCATGACAGAATCTAAAATTCCATTAAATTACAACTATGAATAATAATTTTAATAATTTACCCATCGATAATAAATAAAGGAGGAAGTGGAAAGTAATTGGCCGCAATTACGAACTTTTATTGATTATTGAATTTGATGTGATGGTTTTTAAAAGAATGTAGATCAATCTGTAGAATTAATAAATAATATGAAGTGTTTCAAAGTCAAGAGTGCAATTAAACAGGCAGCGAAGAGAAATCCAACATATGTATGTGTATTGAAACATTTCAAATAATTATTTTTTATATTTTATAGGGTGAAACTTGAAAATTCCTTATTTAAAAGTTTGATCAACGAGAGGGACTCATTTAAATATTTGTATTATCTGCGTGTCAAATTCAACATAACAATTATAATGATAAGGTTTGGCGCAGAGCAACTTAATAGTGAATTAGTTTTATACAATTAGTGACCAAACAAAAGGCTTATTGAGCTCCTTCACAGTTTAAGGACT
Source organism: Vachellia pachyceras (assembly GCA_025593235.1). Taxonomy (NCBI): domain Eukaryota; kingdom Viridiplantae; phylum Streptophyta; class Magnoliopsida; order Fabales; family Fabaceae; genus Vachellia; species Vachellia pachyceras. The sequence goes on from JANTPZ010091449.1 coordinate 14,748, forward strand.
TCTTGTTGGTTGTTGATAGAATCCTTGTTGTGTTGCTGAATTTTTTATGCTTGTCTTTTTTGTTGTTTATTGTTGTTTGTGTTTGTCTGTTTTATTTAGGGTGTTTACTGTTTTTGGTGTCTTCTTAATGTTTGTATTCTCGATTTTAATTTAATTTGAATGTTATCTTTATTGGCAAAAAAAAATGCTGGTTAAGGTGTATTTTTACGATGCACCAAATATTAGGTCCGTTTAAGAACGCGGTGGAGAATTACTTTTACCATTTACGAGATAAATATAGGAATGAGATTATCTTGTTTTACTGAAAAATACTATTGTAAATAGTGTTTGGTTTTTTCAAATACTATTTTCTATCTCCCTCCATGTAAAATTATTTTTGGTATATTTTTATTACCATAATGCACTTTTTTTTTAAATATGCGCATCACCTTAAAATATTTTTCATACATCAATCATTAAAGCACAAAAAATACTTTAAATACTGGAAACAACTAAAAATATTTCAAATTATTGGATATATTTACAAAGTTAGTTTATATCCTTTACCACTAAAATTACATGTTTATACTACTATTTTAATATTTAATATTAAAGTTAGTTGATTTTTTAATTAAAGAATTTAATTAATTTATATATTTTTTATTTTTTTTAAATTTATTTATTATGTTTATAAAATGATATATAACTTAATATACCTATGTTATTAAAATAAATATTATAATTAATTTATTTATTTAATATTTTAATTACGAAGAAATCAACTAACCGTTCGTACGAAGGATGATATTTCATAGGGGGCTAGTAGGCTGTGTGGCCGTTGCTTGCAAGTCAGGGGAAGAGACGTCACCAATCCGACGTCACGCCTCCGACATCACCACCTCCGATCACGCTCTCGCTCTGTCAACTCTAACAGCCTTACAAATCCCCCCTTCCCTCTCCCCTCTCTTCCATATCCATTCTTCTTCCTCACTCTAAACGACGCTGTTTCCAACATGGAGCCGTACTCGACGACGACCACCACCACCACCAAGAAGAGGCCTTCCGATGAACATGGTAAGCCGCCGGAAAAGAGGAGCCACAACAACAAGAGCCGCAGAACCCACCAGGATGAAGAAGACTACGACGAACACCAGGAGAAAGAGATGGAGGAGTTCTTTGCCATCCTCAGGAGGCTCCACGTGGCACTCCAGTATTTCCACCGTCCAACCCCACCGCCGGAGCCCTCGTCGACTACTGCCGCAGTCTGGAAGCCGACGTTTGAGCCGCAAGATTTCCAAGACCTCCCTGACTCCAACTCCGGCTTCGATCTCAATTCCGAACCCACCTTCAAGCGTCGTCATCCTCCTGCTTCACCATCACAGTTTCCTTAGTTCGTTTTCTGATCTTTTAAGTTTCTTTTTTCCTTCCTTGTCTCTGCCGTTTAGATCCAAGTTCTTGTTTCTTTTGTTCCATATAGCGCAAACCACAAATGCTTCAGACTCATCCATCGATATTCATTCACTGACTCATACACAACTCGATAAAATTGAAACAAGCCCCAATATTAACCATCGATCTATTCCATTTGGGGGAAAAATATTAATGTGCAAGGCTATAATTTCAACTGATTATTAATCATATTCTTTTAGCTTTATTACTATATAATCACATTTTTATATTTTTTATTGTATAAATTTTACCTGATTTTTTTTAAAAAAACAAAACTATAAAATCTCCATAAAAATTATAGAATCTCATTAAAAACTAAGTAAAATTATGAATATCACTCATTGCGTGTATGAAGATCTTCTTATGGCCAGCGTTAAAGCTCTTCCCAAAACTCTAACATGCGAGGAGATTAATTATCGAATGCCTTGACTTGTGGAAAAAAGGCATAAATGTGAAATTGATAGTTGAGATTTCAGGGTGGTTTTATATCGCTGTACTGCGACTAATTTTCCTTTAATCATTTACTTTCTGTAAATATTTTAAAATGATTGGACATGTAAAAAAATTAGATGCTACATTCACCTTTAAAGATAAGCATTAATTTCTGTTTGAGCAAATTTTAGTGGGAAATCAATTGAATAATTCGACCCACCAAAGTACATAGAGTATGAAAAATGATGACTACTGTTAACGTTAGATAGATAAAAGCAAGGTACAGGAAACCGGACCGGTGATTGAACCGGTCAAGGCAGTGGGTCAAGGGTCAGTGGGTCAGACCGGAGTCAAACCGGGGGTCAAACCGGTGAGTTCAAAATGTTTACAATAAAGACTAAGGCAAAATTAAATAGTTAGTTACCAGACTCAGTCATCTATTTGCCTTACCTAACCACCCCCAAAAATTTAAGGGTAGTAGTCGCTAGATCTTTGGACTCAAACCATGTTATCCGACGTTTGAGGAAGGTTGGCTATGGAGGCAAACTAGGGGAGAGCATGGAACCTGTAACCCGCACAGCCCGTCCAGACCCACGAAAAATTTCCCGAATTGGGCCTGCCCAATGGTGGCCCGTTACGGGCTGGTAAAAAACCCGCCCATAGAAATAATGCACGGGCGGGCTACG
>JANTPZ010091450.1:0-15938 GCA_025593235.1 Vachellia pachyceras
CAACCTCGCCAAGTTGCCATATGGTTCCAGAACAGAAGAGCAAGAGGGAAATCCAAATGGTTAGAGCAAGAATACAGGAAGCTCAGAGATGAGTATGAAAATTTAGTGTCCAGGTTTGAGTCCCTCAAGAAAGAGAAGGAGTCCTTGCAAGTAGAGGTAAATATTAAATTTTCTGGTTTCTTTACTTATTAAAATCTTTGTGGGAGCAAATTCAGTTTCCTTAGAGGCCTGTAAGTAACTATGTTTTCTGGTTTTCAACAGTTGCAGAATCTGCATGATCTAATGGAGACATCTCACAATCGTGAAGGCAAAAAGAGCACAGATTGGAGGAGTAGAGAAGTAAAGGCAAGTTCATCTTGTGAGGGTTTGGAGGCACGAGAAGGCATGCATTTAGAAGATCAAAGTGAAATGAGCAAGAAGAATGGTTGTTCCGAGGATAAAGAATACCAACTTCCGACGAGAATGGACGAGCTTGAAAAATGGTACAGTGGAGATCCAAGTGGTCTCTTAGATCAACCTTGTAGTTCACAGTGGCTGGATTTCTGGACTTGAAAAGCGCCTGCACACTCACACACTACACTGCATTTTGCATATTGTTTCCTTTGAGCAAGGAACAGGGCTGTGTTTGTCTCATTCTCATCGCAGACCAGCATGTTAAAGAAGCTCATGATGCTGGCTTCGCCAAGAAGATCAAAGATGAGAATTTGCAGGTTCTGGTGATGATATAGTGCAGAGGATGAAGATAGTTTCCCTCAACTGATTTGAGATTTAGAAGAAGAAGAAATGTTCATGTTTCTGTTTTTTCAGGCTTGCAAGCCATTCTAATCCTACATGCAGTGTGGTCCTTTTTTTCCCCCTTTTTGATTTAGAAAATGACCAATCCTAAAGCCTCTAATCTTACCGCCATTATCCTGACTCGTCACATGAGCTATGCAAGTGGCGTGCGTAAATCTTTCAGGTCTCATGACTAGTGCACATTAAGTATGGGCTGTGTGTGCGTGTGCGTGTGTGTTTTTGGTGTTGCTCGAGTTAATTAATAAAGCAGTGTATCTGTTAATTTCGTTGCTTTGTCTTGCTTGTTTCACTTTGATCAACTTTATTTAATTTTATAATATGTCAGTACTTGGGATATGGATGATAAATCAGTATAGAGCAATGTTGTTATATGACACTAAGCAATGATAGACAGATAAGGAAAATATGCAGATGCAGCGATAAAATCCAATGCTCATCAACTTGGGTTAAGTCTCTTGATATATACAATTCACTGACACTTATCCTTTTGGCAACTTGTATCCATCATTATCGATACATTTGACAAATCAGACATCATTGTTTCAACCTTCCTAATAACTTCCGTTACACCGGCAGCATACTGATCTTTTTAATGATGATTGGTTAATGTGGAAACAGTGCTTGTTTTTCTGTTTTTTTTGTGGGGATAAGAGCGAATTTACTCTGAGCAATCATATCACAGGATAAGAAGGGAGAGCTTCGCACGTTCTCGTGAGTGATCATTATACAAAAACTGGAATAACCTTGTGCATAAAATGCAGAATGATAAAATACTTGTTTTACCAGGAATGACAAAAAAATTGAATAAATAATAGTACTGGTTCAGATAGGCTTTTATTTTAATTATGATTGATTATATTCGTAGTTTTCATATTTCTATTATAAATCATTTTAATGAAAAAGTATAGATTTTTAAATATTTTTTGTCGTATAGGATTTTTAAATATACACCAAGAATATACTCATTTATGACATCCTTTCCCTTTTTCTTTTTGCCATTTATGACTTCCTTTCCATAGGCGATAGGCCACAATACAGAACTATCCACTGCGAGGCCGATGACTCAATCAATCACTACCACAAACTACGAAACTGCCTCCTGTGGTAACCTGAAGCTCTTTCGACATTGAGGATTGTTGGTTCAGCTCGAAAGCGATAATCAATATTTAGTAATGGCACTCTCGGCTTGCTCTCTCGGTCCTTCTAATCTGAACCCTTTACCTTCATCTTCCATGTTCAAGTCTCTCAAATTCCCTCCCTTTTGGCCAAGGCAAAAAGTATGTTGGAGATTCTGATGTACTATTTCTTATCTTTCCTGTTCAGTTTCCTTTTTGAGGTTGGGTGTTTCAATAGCAAGCTTCAACGGCAATGACAGGTGAAGATGGGTCCATTGAGCGTGTCTCCAATGGGGTTTGGGACGTGGGCATGGGGCAATCAGTTTCTTTGGGGCTACCAGGAATCGATGGACAATGAGCTTCAACAAATCTTCAATTTGGCTGTGGAGAATGGGGTCAATCTATTTGATACTGCTGACTCTTATGGGACAGGGAGGTTAAATGGGCAGAGCGAGAAGCTTCTGGGAAAGTTCATCCGAGAATTTCAAGGTTATTATTCTGTGATTCCTTTCTGAATTTCAATTAATGACAAAACATGATATCACCGTGTGGTTCATTTTATCAATAAGTTCCGGGGCCGCTTTTTTTTTTTTTTTTTCGCGTCCTTGTGCAAAGCATCTTGGTAACTGGATCATATAATAGAAGAGATTTCCTAACTTGTTCATGAGATATATTTGTAGGACTGCAAATATCAGATTGTCTGATACCTAATGAGTCCATGGGCGTAAGAATGTGTTTGTCATTCAGTTCTTTACTTTCACACGCAATTGCATAGACAATGGACATACTAGAGCCAAGTTGAAGTAAGTGTTTGTACGATTTAGGTATGCATGTAGTTATAGCAAAATAAGTCTCTGTATAAGCATAACCATTGTTGTAACTGGGAATACCGGGGAAAAAACCCTCCCCCATGTAAGTAGATTACAAGAGCTCCTCTATTATGTCGTTACATGAAAGCGTGCTAGCTTATCATGATTAATGCTTCCATTGGTTCATAAAATTGTGTGTTCAGGGCAAAAGGGGGGCCAGCGTGAGATAGTAATTGCCACAAAGTTTGCAGCATATCCATGGCGCCTTACACCGGGTCAATTTGTAGATGCCTGCAGGTATTCTTATAAGTTATCCCTCATGTTATAATTCAGCTAAATAATTACTTGATTAATTGATGCACTCTTCTCAAATATTTCCTGACCTCCAATCTCCACTGACAAAGTGAAGCTTGTCTTGTCTTACTGTTAAGATATTAACTTCTATCTAATAAATTACCAGGGCATCACTAGATCGAATGCAGCTTGAGCAAATTGGAATAGGACAGCTACATTGGTCAACTGCCAATTATGCTCCTTTGCAGGAGCGAGCTCTCTGGGATGGTCTAGTGGCAATGTATGAGAAGGTTACCATAAATCATGTTCAGTGTTAGGATTACTTGGTGCATATAATAGACTTTTGAGTCAACAATCTTCAGGAGTTTACGGGTGCATGTGTGAGTTGGAAGGAGAGATGAAAGGAAGAAATTCAAAGAAAGCAGAAGTGAAATGAATCCCTAACCCTAACTTAGGGGAAACTTTCACCTTCCAAATCTCCCAAATAGAGGGAATGTAGAATATAGAGGAAGGACTTTGGAAGATATCCTGAGCTCCTTGCTATGACTCATACAGAAAAATATTTCAGTGAAGCCTTCTCGTCTCTTCCATTCTCCTCATCCAAACATCACCTCAAGGGCTGTCCTAAACGTGATTATCTTAAGGTTATAGTTGACAATATCTATGCAGCTTGTTATGATAGTACTATAAACTTCATTAGATGCGCCCTACTAGTATTGAATGCGGATTCTATCACTCAGGGTGCCTGTATAATTACTTTACTGTGATCACTTTCCTTCCTACTTTGTCAGATTCAACTGAACGTGTGCATGCACAATGAATGCTATAAGTTGCTTAGCAAGTACAGTCATGTCAGTATCTTCATTGATCAAGTGTGCCACCATCATAACCATATTGTCCTTCAGGGTTTAGTTCGAGCTGTTGGAGTGAGCAATTACGGACCAAAGCAACTATTGAAGATACATGATTATTTGAAAGCCCGAGGAGTGCCCTTATGCTCAGCCCAGGTGAATAAGTAAATACTTATTCATAACTGTATAATGTAGTTGTAGGATGAGTTCCTGGCTCTCAATAGTGACAAATAAGCACAGTCTGACTGTTATAACTGATAAATGTCTTTATTTGATTGAAGAAAACAAAAGAAAATGACAAACAAAATATACTTACAGGATACAAGAAAGCCAGTAACTACTGTATACTTGCATGTCTATTGCGTTTCTGGAAGAGGACATCAATTTGATGAACATGAGTACCTGAGAAACTTCTGGTTGTTGAAATTTTTTTTGGAATGTTGGGCTAGCCATAGGTGTATGTAGCCACCTACCAGATTTGCCATGTTCTGTTTGTATTCTTACGGTTTCTCACATCTCAATAATTTGCAGGTGCAGTTTTCTTTGCTAAGCGTGGGGAGAGATCAGTTAGAGATCATGGATATATGTGATTCTCTAGGTATTCGCTTGATTGCTTATAGTCCTTTAGGACTTGGAATGCTTACTGGGAAATATTCACCATCGAAACTTCCAACGGGGCCTCGGTGTGTTGATATTTAAGTTTCTTTCTTTGTATTTTTGTGTGTCATGCCATTAATTGACATTATGCATGATTGGCTTTTCTGATTGAAACTGAGTTGTAATGTTTCTTCGCAGGGGCTTGCTGTTTAGACAAATCCTACCTGGATTGGAGCCTTTGTTGAGTTCCTTGAGAGAGATTGCAGAGAAACGACGCAAAAGCATGGCGCAAGTAAAAATATTTTCCCCGTGCATAAAAAAAAAAAAAATCTCCCCTAGTGCCTAGTTTGTGATATATGTTACTGGCAGAAACAACGTAGGAACCAATGGGTTTGGTAATACGATGGCAGGTAGCGATAAATTGGTGTGTGTGCAAAGGGGCAGTTCCAATACCAGGAGTGAAGTCAATAAAACAAGCTCAAGAGAATTTGGGTGCTCTTGGGTGGCGACTCTCTTCAGATGAGTTGCTTCAGTTAGATTTTGCAGCACAGGAGTCTCCTCGCAAGATGATCCAGAACATTTTCCAAACCAAGTACGTCTCCTCTCACTCCTCTTTATCATTCAATACCTTCTGCAATATGGCTTCACATACTTCTATCAAATTGTGACACAGCTAGTGTCTTCGACCCCCCAAAAGGCAAAAACACCACTGACTGATATAGCTCGATATTTATAACAGATAAATATTAAAGGATGAAGCGTGGCCTCAACAGAAGATGAAGACCTGGAAACACTTAACATTGGTTAATGGCTTCAACTTTCAATGGTTATATGGACCCGTCAGATGTAGAAAGAAAATTCGCAGTTTTATATAGTTTTATATTTTGGTGGCAGTGAAAGACATTGCTAAACTTTACTGAAGTAACCGGACCGACTAGAGCGTTCGTCCGAACACTGCATTATAAATACACATTAAAAACATCATTTGCTTGCGGCCATGCAAAATACTTTCATCACGTCACCTCCAAGATGTGAAGAGAGCAACTTACTTTCAAAGTGTTTAATGAGCTGCTAAATCTTTCCTACTACATTTTCAAAAATATTTGGAATTTGACAGCCAAGGAAAACACACGTTGCCCAAGTTATTCTTTGACAATCCCGTTGTGAATCATATTTACGCAAATTGAGATAAAACTTTTCTTCCAAAGACATATTGTCAACGGAAATAAGCAGTGCCATCACATAAACCGGAAACATAATTCGTTGGAATGCATCTCAAACAAAAGATCAAAATCATAAACGAACTATGCCAGTGCAATTTCCAAAATATTTGTAGTCCAACTACAAACCCAAAATACTAGAACACTAAGAACTATTAGGACTCCAAGGTGAATCTCGAAATCGATGTTTAACATCGCATAGCTTGCAATAGAAAAAGTTTACTTGATCTTCTTCTTTGGCCTCAGCTGCAATTTAAGAAATAAAGACATCGGTTAAACTATAGTAATTACAATAAAAACAATAGCATGATAAATAGTCATCCATGTAACTAATAGAAATGAAAGAACAAAATGGCATACCTGGTTGCTGTGTCCACACTTCTTTTTCCTGCAGTTAACGGCACGAGGGTGTAAACGAGCATAACACCTGCAAAGATGCATGAGACAACGATCTTACACCATTGACAAGTATCAAGCCAACTATCTAAGTACATTAAGCCACGTGATTCAGAATTGAAATGATGAAACTCAAAATTATGCCTTGACTCGAAACCACACAGACCAGCTATCATCCATCTAGAAACCGAACAAGAGCAGTACAGTATTGTGATAGCATAAGAAATATATACAATATTTCGTTGCACCAACATCGTACTTAGCATGATTACGAAAAAGTGTCTGAAAGGAAGAATCTGAATCTGAAGTCACACTAAAATTTGAAAGTGATGAGATATGATTTGCTGGCGGTAATATTCATTTTTTTAATGGAAAGGGAATTTCATTCAAATTGAAAATGGTGACATTCATTTCAAATGACAATGAAAAAGTTCTTACAATTAAACAAGAGAAGCAGAGACGAAAAGGCAACACCATCGATTTTCACCAGATTAAGGTCTCTAATTTAAAAATCAAAATGTTGATGGTTCATGTTATTTTTCAGTACTAATATTTTGCAAACAATTTCCTCTTGGCAAATAATATGCAACAACTTATGATTTGGGTTCCTACTGTGAACAGAAAGCTATTCCGCGGGAACTTACTTGCGGCAGATCATCTTGTCCTGATTATATTTCCTGGCCAATGCCATCAACGACGGCTCGATAATGCCACCTCTAAGCCTCAAAACAAGATGCAATGTTGACTCTGCATAATACGCAATGGATCCGATAAAACTCATAATTCAAGCAGGGGCTAACAGAAGTACATGACATCTAGTTTTCACAAACTGCCCCAGTTAAATAAAATTTCCACCTTCACAGTTACCCCAACCCAAATAGATTAAATCCACTCTGAATAATAACAAACTAATCAATGCTTTTCTCGTGTATTTCCCAGAAACATACCAGATGGAGACATAAAACAGGACACTCATAATCCAAATCATTTTGAGACAATTAAAAGGATTATTCGTTTTTCACGTTGAGATGGAAGAACAATAATACGGACAGCTTCGACTATCGTTTTTTCCACATATTTTCCCTCGCTTTAAAGCCATCCAAACAGCCACGGAAGTGAAAATTGTAAAACTCACCTTTCTGAATGTTATAATCGGCAAGAGTCCGGCCATCCTCCAGTTGCTTCCCGGCGAAGATCAACCTCTGCTGATCCGGCGGAATGCCTAGACGAGAGAAACAAACCACGGTTAAAAATAGGGAGCAAAATTGATTATCGATCATATTATTATTCGACTATACGACGAAGAGCCATGCCTTCTTTGTCCTGAATCTTAGCTTTGACATTATCAATAGTATCACTGGATTCGACCTCCAAGGTGATGGTCTTGCCGGTTAGGGTTTTCACGAAGATCTGCATTTCGGCCGATTTCCTTCGCGCCTCCTCCCACTGTTGGATAGGTTTTCTGCACGGCTGAAGGTTCTCAATATATAGGGGAAATTTCTAATTAGGGTTTTCCAAGGGAATTTCAGAATATATAAATATTTTATTACCTTGTAATTTATTTCTATTTTCACTACGGTTATTTTATGTATATATATCAACCTATACACTAAAATCTCTTCCACCTGTCGGCTCACATCATCTCGGCTTAACATCGACTATAGACCCAGAACACTATTCATAAGGAGCTGCTCCACTGGGAAGGATGGCTTATTTCGGGCTCCGTGCTCGTAATAGAGAAAGGGGTGTCTTGCTTTTCAACTAGAAATGTCTCTGCATAGTATTCGATAATGCAAAACGCTTCCACCTAGCTGCACAAAAGTGACGCCTACATATAGGTTGCTAAGCTGTGAGTTGCCATCGCTTCTCAATCGCACAAATCCATTGTGCATGACATATAGGTTGATGAGTTGTAAGTTGCAATGATCACTCCTACATATCCACATTAATCCGAATATCATACTCCTTTAACTCTTCCATACTCCGCGCAGGCATATGACGTTCAATTGAAATTTTTTTCTGTGGATGAACTAAAATAATGACAGAATTACTGGGATACCAACTTTTGTAAATAACCAATTAATCTATTGCTAATACTTCTTAGTAATCTAAGAAATGCAACAGATATATACATATGTTGGTCAGTCATCAACCTATACACTAAAATCTCTTCCACATGTCGGCTCACTTCATCTCGGCTTAACATCGGCTACAGACCCAGAACACTGTTCATAAGGAGCTGCTCCGCTGCGAAGGATGGCTTATTTAAGGCTCCGCGCTTGTAAGAGAGAAAAGGGTGTCTTGCTTTTCAACTAGAAATATCTCTGCACAGTATTCGATAATGCAGAACGCTTCCACCCAGCTGCACAAAAGTGACGCCTACATATAGGTTGTTGAGCTGTGAGTTGCCATCGCTTCTCAATCGCACAAATCCACTGTGCATGACATATAGGTTGATGGGCTGTAGATTGCAATGATCACTCCTACATATCCACATTAATCCAAATATTATACTCCTTTAACTCTTCCATACTTCGCGCAGGCATATGACGTTCAGCTGAAATTTTTTTCTGTGGATGAACTAAAATAATGACAGAATTACTGGGATACCAACTTTTATAAATAACCAATTAATCTATTGCTAATACTTCTTAGTAATCTAAGAAATGCAACAGATATATACATACGTTGGTCAGCCATCAACTTATACACTAAAATCTCTTCCACATGTCGGCTCACTTCATCTCGGCTTAACATCGGCTACAGACCCAGAACACTGTTCATAAGGAGCTGCTCCGCTGCGAAGGATGGCTTATTTAAGGCTCCGCGCTCGTAAGAGAGAAAGGGGTGTCTTGCTTTTCAACTAGAAATATCTCTGCACAGTATTCGATAATGCAGAACGCTTCCACCCAGCTGCATAAAAGTGATGCCTACATATAGGTTGCTGAGCTGTGAGTTGCCATCGCTTCTCAATCGCACAAATCCACTGTGCATGACATATACGTTGCTAAGCTGTAGGTTGCAATGATCACTCCTACATATCCACATTAATCCAAATATTATACTCCTTTAACTCTTCCATACTCCACGCAGGCATGTGACGTTGCTTTTGTCCCATCTAACTCCCTATTTGTTAATGTGCATCAACTTCATCATGGTTCTTTCTAACGCATGATGCTTCCTTGTATGAAGCATCGATTCATATAGATATAAAAACTGCCAAGTTAACAGTGTTTTCTTGCATTGAAATCACATGAATGTAAACAAATGGCAAAGAGGATGTTTCCTATACTGTTAACAAAGCGCATGCAAGGAGTGAAGAATATAAGGCAATGGTAATATGTTTTCCTTTACATGTTTGCGGACTTTCCTTAGTAATTTCTACAACATATGCTTCCAAAATAAGTGAAGTTAGTTCTTCCAATGGCTCACTAAACTGAAAAAAATGCATTTCCTGGCCAATTTAGTATCTTTTACCGGTGGTGCTCGATATATGCTTCAAAATTATCAAGATGCAATGGCACTATGCAGATGGGCTGTATATCCAAACATATTCTTGACATTCACTTGCAACCCTACTTGGCCAGAAATGACAAGATATTGTGAACGCTTCAAAACACATCCGTCATGTAAGCCAGAAATTGTTACTATGATCTTCAAGGTTAAGTTGCACACTTTAATGAAGATGATAAAGGATGAGAAGATTTTTGGTCATATTAGAGCAGGTTAGTAGTTACTACACTTTGCAATTATATATACATTTATTCATTTAAATTGATAGTTAGTTAAACTTACCATTACATTTATATGCGAATTGTTCTATTATTACAAATTGTTGTTTTTAAATTGCGACAGAGCTTTATACAATAGAATTTCAAAAGCGAGGTCTCCCACGTGCTCATATTCTTTTATTCCTTCAACCACCTGATAAAATTACGACTACCAATCGTATCGATGAATTAATCCGTGCAGAAACTCCTGATCATATCAAGTATCCTAGCCTATATGAGTTGGTCAATAAATATATGATTCATGGTCCTTGTGATGACGTCAATCCTAAATCACCTTGCATGAAGGATAAAAAATGTAGCAAATATTTCCCAAAGAGATTCAATGATCAGACCACTATAAATAATGAAGGATACCCTACATACCGTCGAAGAGATGATGGAAGATGTGTTGTTGTCAAAGGAACTCCATTAGATAACCGATTTGTAGTACCATACAATTCGATCCTGCTTCAAAAATTTAAAGCTCATATCAATGTTGAAAAGTGCAATCAATCTACATCAATTAAGTATTTATTCAAGTACAGAAGCAAAGGGAATGATCGTGTTGTCGCAGGTATCTTCGATAGTGCAAGCCATAAAGACACACATGCAGTTGTAGATGAAATACAACAATTTCACAATTGTAGGTACATTTCAGCATGCGAAGCTGTATGGCGTATTTATGGGTTTGAAATTCATCATAGATACCCTTTTGTTGAAAGATTAAGTTTCCATCTCCCTAATCAAAATATGTCATCTTCGCTAACAATGTTGATATCGCTGAGTTGTTGGATGAGCTAAGAGTTTGTGAATCACAGTTCCTCGCATGGCTGAAAATCAATAACGAAGACCCATTCACACGAACATTGACTTACCAGGAATTTCCAAACCATTTCGTTTATCAAAAGGTAAATAGGTTATGGAAGCGGAGACAAAAGAGTTTTGCAGTTGGGAGGATTGGTCATGCATCACCTACATCTGGGGAGTTATACTACCTTAGAGTCCTTCTAACAAAGGTTCGAGGCCCTCGTTCATTTGATGAAATCAAGACAGTTGATGGCATTGTACACCAAATATTGTAGAGATGCATGTTTTGCACTTGGTTTGCTGGATGATGATAACGAATACATTGCCGCCATTAAGAAATCATCTTTATGGGCAACTGGAAGTTCACTATGGAACCTATTCGTCAGTATGTTACTTTGTTGTTGCTTGCAACGTCTTAATAATGTCTGGAGTGAATGCGCAAAGTATCTGTCAGAAGATCTGCTATATATTCATCGACAGGATCCCGCAAATTCATGTATGTTATCCAACATATTTTATTCTCACAAATGTTTTATTCCATTGCATTATTATCGCTCACTAACATCACATTTTCTTTACATTCGTAGATGTTACCATCTCTTCTACAGATAAAGAGCAACTTGCTTTGAGAAATATTGATGCGTTACTGAAGAAGAATGGAAAATCGCTTCGAGATTTCCCTTCACTGCCTTCCCCAAGTGACTCACCAATCGTTGATGTATCCAACAATCTTATCCTTCAGGAGTTGTCTTACAATCGGGATTCCTTTCATTCAGAATCTGATGCATTGGTCAGCACCCTTAAGTCTGAACAAAAACATATAATGGATGCTATCATCGCTTCATTAGACAAGTTGTATGGTGGCTTCTTCTTTGTGTATGGTTATGGTGGAACAAGGAAAACATTTCTATGGAAGGCGTTGACATCAACGGTAAGGGCCAAAGGAGAGATAGTTCTACCTGTTGCATCAAGTGGCATCGCTGCAACATTGTTGCCTTCTAGTAGGACAACGCATTCACGTTTTGCTATACCTATAGACATAACAGAATTCTCAGTGTGTTCAATCAAGCATGCTTCACCTTTGGCAAATTTGATCAGAAGAACCAAGTTAATCATATGGGATGAAGCACCAATGGTCCAACGTTATTGCATTGAAGCATTTGATCACACACTTAGAGATATTATGCATTCTAATTCACCTTTTGGAGGGAAGTGTATTGTTATGGGTGGTGACTTCCGGTAAATTCTACCAGTCATCCCAAAAGGAACAAGGGTAAATATCGTTAACGCATCCATTACTTCTTCGTATTTGTGGGATCATTGCAAAATTCTCCACCTTACCCAGAATATGCGCTTGAGATCATCTTCTGAATGTCAAGATAAGGGGGCACTTCAGTGGTTCTATAATTGGCTATTAGATGTGGGAGATGGTAATTTGGGTCATTCTATAAATAGGACAACAGAGATTGAAATACTACCATCTTTAGCATTACCATCAACAGCTAACCCTATGGAAACAATGGTTGCTTCCATTTATGACAGTCTGGTGGACAATTTAGAGAGTAATGACTTCTTCAACGATAGAGCAATACTTGCACCAACAATTGAGGATGTTAAGGAAATAAACTCTTTTGTTCTATCATTGCTGCTTGGGGAAGCATATGATTATCTAAGTTGTGACTCCGTGTGTAAGTCAACTGAGGATATAGATAACTTTGACAACCTTTACACTACAGAGTTCCTGAATACAATAACAAGCTCTGGGTTACCTTCCCATAGGTTATATTTGAAAGTAGTTGCACCAATAATGTTGTTACGAAACATAGATTAAGCTGCTGGTCTATGTAATGGAACATGTCTACGTGTTACAAAGCTAGGTAAATTCGTCATTGAAGGCATCACATTAAATGGTTCAAACCCAAATCAAAAGGTTTTGATTCATAGGATGGATTTCAATCATTCAGAGACAAGATTGCCTTTTCGCATGCGCAGAAGGCAATTTCCAGTGACTTTGTCGCTATGACAATCAACAAAAGTCAAGGTCAATCTCTGTGACATGTAGGCTTGTACCTGTCAAGACCTTGCTTTAGTCATGGCCAACTATATGTTGCATTGTCACGAGTTAAGAGCATGAATGGCCTGAAAATTTATGTCCCAGAAAATGTTGATGGAAGGAAAACAGCATGTAATGTTGTCTACAGAGAGATTTTCTTGAATGTTCAACAGTCGAATGATATATAATTTAACAACTCTAATGTATTTAGTTGGAATGTCCACATGACTACGAATTTAAGCATTGTCATTTAACTCATTTGAACAATTTCTCTATCTCCAATCTTTATGAACAAGGTGTTGTATTTTGGATAACAAATTTGTAGCATGAAATATTAATCAAGTCTTGACCTAATTAAATTCTTCCACGCATCGAGCGGAAAGGACACGCTAGTTCATATAAAATGAATTTGAATGAAATGTTTATGGAGAAAATGACAGGAAAAAACCTGAAAATGGTAAATAATAAAAAGGTGTGGCCAGATTTTCCAATGAGAGGGAAGGAACCAATCCCAGAATAAGATTTTGAAAATGGGAGGAAAATGATAACATAATAGGGAAAAGACAAAAGCACCCTTTGCTATTTTAGAAAAGTTCTGAACTGCTCAACTGGTCGCCAGTAATGGCCAGTCACCAGCTGCTAGAATCCTTCCGACGTACCATTTCATTCACAAGTTTTTTTCAAGTTACACAAATTAATTTCATTAGTGATATTAACTTTCTTTTAACAAAAAAAATTGTACTTTTAGCCCATTTGTAAGTTGTTTTAAGGCATTTCTCACGTTTCATCAGGTGCTACCAACTTTTTTTTTAATTAACAAATTCATATTTTCATAATATTCATAAGTTTTGTGTATGCATTGACAAATTTCATCATAACATTATTAAATTTTATTCATTAGGTCACAAATCCACGCTTATATGTCATTCACAAGTTTTGTATAGATAGTACCTTATGAGATATGGAGAGTTTCTTAAGAAAACCTATGAATGATATATATATATATATATATGAAAGTGTGTATTTACTGCTTGGAAATGAGAGTGAGTAATAGTTAATGAAGTGTGGGGGGATATTTTAATAAAACTTACAAATGACATAAAAGCATTAATTTGTTAAGGGAGATTTACTGTTGAATCCCAAATAAGGGACTTATTTATCAAATGGTCCCAAATTTTAAAATATTTAAAAATGGTCCCATTGACAGCACATGGTGTTGTCAGGGGTTGTTAAGTGACAACACCTCGTTGTCAATGGGACCATTTTTTAAATATTTTAAAATTTGGGACCATTTGTTAAATATCTTCACTATGTGGGACCTCACAGTAAATCTCCCATTTGTTAATTAGTAAATAAAAATTGACAATTCCGTATGAAGCATGAGAACACCTTAATGAAACTTATGAATGACCTAAAAGTACGATGAGAACACCTTAATGAAACTTATGAATGACCTAAAAGTATGATTTTGTCAATGATAAAGGAAAATTGGTAATCATTATTGAAATACGAGTAATATATTAACAAAAACTTATAAACGTTTTGAAAGTATAAATTTTTTAATTGGTAAATAAAAATTAGTAATCACTAATCAAATGTAATGCCTCTTGTGAATGAGATGACTAATCATCGGAGACCTAACACATGAGATCAGTGGCCGGCCACCAATAGGGTTGTTGGGAAATCTTTTAAAATAAACAAGGTGCATCACTATCTTTCCCTCCAATTTTTTAAATTTCTCTTCCAATTTGAAAATGCTATTTTGATATCTAATTTCTTATTGTCATTTGTAAATCTTCTTGTGCTTCTCTATCATTTCACATTTTTTACGGTCTTTGTCATTTTCCGTGTTTCTATTAATAAGTTTTGAGCTAATTTAATTGTTGGAGTTTATGAAAATATAAAAACAACTTAAATTTTTGTCTATAAAAATTTGCAATTTAATCTAAAAAAATTTCACAATAGAGTCAAATTTCTCTATCCATATGATAAAATTAAAAAATTAATGTAAAAGCCAATTGTATTGTTATTTTCTTTTATTTCAAGTGTAGTAGTATTGTTATTAAAGTGTTATTTTTAGCATGATAATTAAGGATTAAATAGTAGGTTTGATGTGAAATGAGGCTTATTTACAATTTGAATTCTTACAGTTACAACTCTAAACCTTTATATTAGTAATTTAAAATGTTTTATTTTATATTAAGGGCCATGCAATTTTTGTTCCCTCAAGTTTAAAAGCAAAGATTAAGAAAGCTGATAAATTTATATATTTATAATTTTCTCCAAACTACATCGAAATATGTAAAAATCATATCAAAATTCGTAAAACCATCTTGAAATTCGTAAAATACCTCGGAACTTATTTCTCCCAACGGAATTCCCAAATTGGGAAGTCCGTTGGGAGAAAAGAGTTTACAGATTTCTAGATGGTTTTATGGATTTTGAAATAGTTTTTACGGATTTTGAGATGGTTTTGTCTCAACTTACGTGTGCCGTTGGAGTAACGAAATTCCCAAACAAGCACATATTTCACTTATAAATTGATACTCCTCCTGTCCTACTTATAAATAATTAGTAACATATTTCACACGTATAAAGGAAAATATTAAATTGCATTAACTATGCTTTAGGATTCAACTTTCAATTTTTTCGTTATCTAATATATTATACATTTATATCTCATGAAAAAAGTGCAATGAAAAGTAAAGTTGTACATTTATTTCATGAAATGACTTATAAATATGATAAAAAATTTCTTCTCTTTATAAATAGGATTCGATGAGTATATAATCTAATAATACATATAAATATTTCAGAATATATGTTGTAATCAAATAATTTATTTAACCTTTTAATTAATCTCTAAAAAAGTTAACTTATTTTTTTTATATTAGAGCATAAGAAGCGACCGGAGGAGGTAGTATTTGTTTTTTTAAAAAAAGAAAATAACGGTGGGGTATAAGTCTTAGATTTTGTCCCATTAAAGCGTATCAAACAACGCGCATATCAAGTTGCTTGCGGCGTTAGTCAAAGAATCCAACATTTGAACGTGCTTTGCCTTGGCTTCTCAGACCCATTGAAGAATATTAAAGTTGAGATATAAATACGGTGACATTGTGATGACAAGCTACTCGAACTGAAACACAAGTGTTCACTTATTATTCACTGCGCACTCTGAGAAATATGGCATTGTCCTCTGTTTTCCTCACTTCTTCATGCGTCCCTCGAACA